>JASDQU010712694.1:0-27268 GCA_032191745.1 Picea mariana
GATAATTTATGTTTCACTTAGTTGTTTAAAATTAATTAAGCAATTATAGTGACCAGCAGTAGGGCTAGCTCATAGAGGTGGAGCTCATCGCATATCGGATATCGGATTTCGGGAAGCTGGCACCCCTTATTTCTGGCACTTTGAAACTCCGAACCCCGAATTTCCGATAGTGCCCAGAATCTGGCCCACAGATTTGGCACATGGTCATCAAGAAGGAGGCCTGGGGGAGGGGCGTTTATGTTTTTCATTCTGCCTCTCAGACCCCGATGACACGTATCCTTCATTTCATTATCTTGCACTCTTAGACACCTCTGCCTCAGCTTATTTCCCCCCACCTTGTTCGGTCCTCGAATATCCTCTGCTGTCCCCACGTCACCTTCTTGTGCCACATCGCATCTACACCTTTAGCTCCTAAGAGCCCACGCATACCCAGTATCCTGTCTGCCATGCCCATCACCTCAGCCTTGTCAACTCCGTCCACATTGGCCAGTCAAGTCCCCCTGCAGAAATCCAGCAAAGCAACATATAGCCAAAGGTAGGCTTCCACATCTCCCAAATGAATATTTGACCAGAGCCTCTTAGGTCCCGATGAATTAGTTAATGCAAATGAGGAAGGTGGGTGATACATCATCTCCTTCCTTAAATAGAATGTTAGAAAGGAGTGTGTACAGAGACAGGTTGTCAGTTCCTCCTGACAAAGATCACGTCTGACAGATGACTGCATGGGCATTCTGCCCAACATCTGCATGCGTAGCCTAACAGAGAAGCTCCTCAATGTCAAGAATTGAATTCATGATATGATCGCGCCTTCAGCGCTTGAGTCAGTTCCAAGTATATGTAGGCATTTCTGCCATTTTTGTGGGTATCAATGGTTGAGCAGAGCTCCCGGTTGTAAAACTTTAATGAAGCACTGTTTTCTGGTTATTTCTAGACTTCTGAGACTTCTTGCCTTATGAATGCGAGTTTCTTTACATCTTTGTTATACTGTGTTAGAGCAGCTCAGAATTGGAGGATCCAGTCGAGTTGTAGCTGTTATAGGATGATGTTGTATTGGATCACTGTAATAGTTACGGAGTCTCTAATCGGTTCCTGTGATTTACTTAACGCTGAATGACTTGGAATTGGAGGATCCATTCAAGTCTTCTATTCAGTTTCTTGAAGCTCTGAACCAGGAGGATCCTACATTTAGAGTTTTTCCCCTACGAACCGTTGTAAGCCTGTTGCCCAGAGCTATTTGTTTAGCTTTCTTACTAAGTCTTCCACCTGCTCATCTTTTAATCAACCTACTGGCTAAATTTAGGATTCCAGACCTCCTTTTTTCTTTATGTACTAGATCCAGTCCCCGAGTTAGAGTGATATCTCCTTGAGTCTCTACCCATTTGATTGCCCATTTATCAAACCGTGACATAAAAACTGATGGGCATCAGGCTCTGCTCTTGCAAGCAATCCAGGAGTGACTTCCGACGCTAATAGCCGCGACTGTTTGCCTCCCTTTATTTTCCTTGAACCACTTCGATCTCATCTCGGGATGAAATTTCCAGCAACAGTCCTCATCATGCCCTTCTTTCTTGCAATGCTTGCAAGAGGGCTTCTCTTCCTTTCTTTCCACTACATTTTCCTCCTTTCCATGCCACTTCCCTTTGTCCTCTTTTCTTGAAGATGACTCGTCTGATACACCAACACCTATTTTCCCTGCTTCAATGTATATCACTTGAACATAAACCTCATCAAGATTAGTAGGTCCAAACATGAATACAATATTTCAAAAATGTGTAGGTAAACCTCCTATATACTTCATAAGAGTTTCTTGGGTATGTAATGGAATATATAACATCAATGCCATTTTACGAAATTCATTTGTGTGTTCTTGCACGGTTTGTCCTTTTCTTACTTTTAAATCTTGCCATTCAATTAACGCTTTCTATTTATAACCCAAATGATATAATTTCTTTCTAAGTGCATAAACAAAACTTTTTCATGATGGAAATACATTACCCACTTGTTGCGTGCCATTTTTCAATTTTCTCTGCCACCAAATGAGTGTTGTGCTTGCAAGTCTAAGTGATGCCAACATGATATGAGTTTCCTCATCCTTGATTTGTTTCACACTGTAATAAACCTCCATCTATCTGACCCAATTGTCAAGTCTTTCTGCATTAACTTCATCATCATACATGGGTGATTCAAATTTAACATAAATTTTTAGTAAAGGCATTTCATTCTTATGTTTATTGACATGTTTCTTTCCAGTGAATTTAGAACTTGAACTTGAAGAAGAAGGAGAAGAAGGAGGTGAAGATGGAGGTGAAGATAGAATTTGAGGAGGATCGTCTCCTTCACTTTTTCCCTTTGAATATTCACCAAGAACTTGTCTCTTTCGTTCCAAGTAATCCTCATACAAAACCCTCATCATCTCCGACATGGCAAAGAAAGTTTTTTGAAACTCTTTCTCATCCTGAGAAAGTCCCCCTTCCAATGTCATCTTCTCTCTGTGAGAAGTTATCTTTCTTAATCCAATCAATGGATTCTCTTGAAAAATCTCTCCTTCACCACAATGTAGCTTTTCTTGAGTAAAAATGCAAAAATCAAATCCAAACGTAAACTAGCTCTGATAAAACTTGATCTGAAATGATCTTTTAAATGACAATGGTTGAGTTATTTAGCATGTGTTAATTAACCATTTAGGAAGCTGAATGAAAGAGGAAGAATTATGAATGAAACATGAAATACATATACACTTATATAGATATGAAATAAAGCAATAATAAAAACAAACCATAAACACTAATGTGATAACGGAGTTCAACAATCTCGCCTACGTCTTTGGGCCTTTGTCTCAATGGGTGAGGCTTTCTTATTTCTATTAAAATCTTTATAAGTACATCACAAAAGTACCAAAAGGTTACAAAACTAACATGGTCTTGTTCTACCAGATCTCTAGAACCCAACAAAAGAAACAACACTCAAATCGAATGACCGGAGCTCCTAGAAATGGCCCACAAAGCTACTCTCCTCAACAACTTCCTTGCATAAAAATGTCTTTGGATTGGAAAATATTCATCATAAATCTACTCTGAATCCCCCTTTATGGCTTCAAGAAGACCTGGTTTATATAGATATGAAGTTGGTAACCATCTCCCAACTTCCCCACAAGATCTGGCCTAAAAAAGGGCCCAATATGCCCCCAAAAAGACCAAAATTCCTTAATTATGTTGAATAAAACAATAAAAATCACTATTATATAGTTCAAAAACCACTTTATTCCAAAAACAAGGCACAACCCCCTTTTGTAGGGCTCATGGTCATGTGGGTTGTCTCCATGTGGCCAGGCCCTATTCTCCTGGCACGCTGGCCCCTTACTTCTCTACCCCTGGTCACATTACCTCCCATATGCCTAGATCTTAAAGCTCTACACACATTTGGTTGTTAAACACCCCGATGGTGTAGCCACTGGACTAGCACCCTGGTCGGTGGGCAACTCGACCAATCGGGTGCTAACCATTTAACTGAGCGCCAAGTGTAAAGGTGGATCCACCGGTTTGTATGGAAAATCCCATATGATCGAGGCTAGCCCCCAACTATTTTCGGCGTGCCATGGTAAGCAGAGTGGTCACATATGAAGGGTCATATGGGGATCTTAAACTAAGGGCTGGGACCAATCCCCGACCCTTTCCGTGCCCAAACAGATCCACATGCAACTATAAATACAAGTGGAGAGCTTTAGGGTTAAGACCCATAGTGTGGGCGAGCTGGCTATCCCGACCTTACCAAGATGTATCCCAATGGGAGGTCATGCAATTGAACCTTATGAAGTCCAATATTTTTTCAACCAACGAACCAATGAATGGGTGCCACATTGCAACCCATGTCTGTTCCATGTGCCACGTCACCATTCGCCGAAACCTATGCCATGTTTCAAATGTTGAATGGTCCATCTATCTGCTGAGTGTCTTCCACTATACCTGCCACCTGTCATACGACCCTACCACATCACCTACCATGTGTCATATGGCCCTGCCACATCATCGGTATAGATGTGCGATGTGTCACCCTTGTAGTGGTGACATGTGTCACTCCCTGATTGGTCCACTTATAACTTCCACATCAACAAATCGTACGCCCAGTCACCCTATCACGTGTAAGTTTCCACGTCAATTTTACGGTCGTACGATCTATACAGTCAGCTGCCACATGGCACTGTACAAATTGTACAATCATCATTTGTTTTACCTATTTGGCCAAATGAACAGATCACGATATCTTGTGCATACGACATCCATTTGAGCTCGTTTAAGTTGAGTCGGGTTCATATTGATGAGTAATACACACACTTCCGTTTTGAAGCCATTCTGAGAAATTTTAGCTTTTAAGCCTTTCTGAGCCCCATCAAGCTCCCCGATCCAATTCTAGATGACCGATATACTAGAATTGAAATGCATGATTTTATTATCTGTAATTGTGATAACTTGTGACTTGTGTCAAATTCATGATAATGTTGTTTATTGTCCTTCTATAAAATATTGTGTTTGAATGATTGTAAGGAAACAATGTTGGTGTCTGGTTTGGTTAGAAAATCCATTGAGGTGTTTTCCCTAGGGAGTTACCTCATAGTTCTAGAGTTGGAGCCAACTTTATGGGACTACCAAAATCTTTTTGATTTCTCTATATTATCCTTTCCTTGAATTAGAACTTAGGTCTAGTGACTGGAAGGTGCACCCTTCAACCTAGCCTCTTGGGAGACCGCAGGTTCACACCGCAGCCTTAATCAAATATCAGCTAAAGGTTGAGTGTAGCCCCTGGAATTTGATAAGCTTCCATATGACCCATGGTTGGAAACCCCTCACTAAGATGAAAGGAGGAAACTTATCCTTTCTTTGGAACTCCAAGAATTCAGAGCTCTGGGACAAATGACTTCGCAACCCTCGAAAACAACTGAAGGCCGAAGTTTTGAATTTATTAGGGTATTGGATCTAGGAATCCATTGGGAATCACTCTCACCTATTATATCGAACTTAGTGAAGAGGTAGCACTAAGTGCTTTAGAGAAGTCCCACTCTGGGAGTATAGACGTGGTTTAACGCCAAAACTTCTAAATGCTGAAATTGTGAACTAACGCAGATAGTTAATCTAAGGACCCTTCGAGATCCCTCTCAAATGTTTGATCAACCAAGAAGAAGGATTTATGTACAACACTTTGACGAATTCCTAATCTAGGAGGAAAGGAGTGTGGATCAGGTAGAAACCCCTGAACACTGAAGTTATGTATTAACATGATCTGTAGATTCATGGATCTACGTGGACACACATTGACCGTAGGATTTAAGGGGTATTGGGAGATATATGGCAAGAAGTTCAGAATTCGGAGCTTCAGGAGGTTTGGCAAGTAGGTGAATCTAGGAACCACCAGAGGCTTCTAGTCCGAGATTGACATGTCACACCGACATCACCTAGGTTGATGTGTACCCCTGTCCTGTATGTCACGTGTCACCCTGATTTCTGCTTCTCACATACCCTAAATTCCATTAGAACATGACATGTGTCACCTCCTGATGAGGACACGTGTCACCCTTGGCCTTTGTCACATGTCATCCCCTGGCACATGAATGCATGGGCAGAGGTTGGTGGAGTACCTGAGACTTCAATATTTAGAGAATTCAGGAGGAATGGGAGGTGGGAACATTGAGTCTAAATCCGTCGAAGGGTCGAACCCACCCTGTCTCTTCATATATCGGGTCACAACATGTAAGTGGGGACCCTTCGGAAGTTTGGGACTTTAGGACTTCGTAGGATTGGAGTGCGATGTCATAGGTAATTCCAAAGGCCCAAAGGCCAGAGCCACATGGAGTTATTTTAGGCTCCTTCAGGAGTTCAAGTGTTTGGGACTTCAGAGGATTTGTGTGCAGAATAGAAAAGAGGCATTCAACGCCAAAGTGTCGATTGTCAAACTCTCCCCTCGCTTACGTGTTCAATGAGGAATGAGCCTCGTCGTGGGATAAGATGCTTGATGGAATTCCACTGTGGATGTAGGAACTTGGAGATGATACTTGTGAGGTGGATCCATGTGGGCGCCATGTGGCCTTTTTCCAATGAGGCTCGTAGAACTTCAGAAGGGCATAACTTCTGAACTAGAGCTTGGGTTGGAGGATGGTGACAATGGCTGGAAATATCTTGATGATAAGAAGAGGATGAATACCTAGGACAGGGGATATGATATGTAAAAAGATGAATTTGGATGCCCCATCCCTTAAAAATATACTTAAGGGGTTGGGTGTGTTACACCCAATTTGTCACATTTGACAAATGAACCTATTTCCCACAACCCTTCATGGTCGGTCATTCCTGGGAAGCTACTATCAAACATACCTAAATTCAGTGGAAATCCAGGAGTAGACTCCTCCACACACATCGTGATGTATCACTTATGGTGGTCATCCAATTCCTTAATGGATGATAGTGTGAGGTTGCGTCTTTTCCAAATATCCCTAACTAGAAGTGCCACCAAATGGTATATTGAGTTACAGGTCACTTCCTTTAAAAGCTTCAATGACTTGGAAATGGAATTTATAACACATTACCAATTACGCATATGGTACAAGATATGAATGGATTCCTTGACATCATCGTGTCAAGATAATTCCAACCACATTTCTGATCATATACATGAGTTTCAATGAAGGAATAGAATGATTAAGACCCAAATCCTAGATAAGCTCTTGATGGAGTAGTTCACCAAATCTCTCCTTCCAATCATTCCCAAGGATGTAGCTATGGCTGGGGTGGTCATTGAGGAGAAAGCCATTATGAAGGTCAGTTCTTATATTTGATATACTCTAATTCATGTACCCTTTATATCATTATCCCGCATGCTTCTAGGTCATTGACAAATCCAAAGAAACCAAACCAAGGACCCCATGTCGATGTTGTGGTGGGTTTTGTTTCCCATGCCTTTGTGGGCCAATTAGCTGTTGAGATGGGTCACATGTCTATAGCATCACACTTGTCACCATATGTCTCTAGTTCTCAAATTACATTGGTCCCTACAAATACCTTCAATGTGAATTTAGTGCAATCCATGCAACCGAAGAATATTGAACAACCTAGAGGAATAAAAGGAAAATTTCCAACACTGAGAAAGGAACCACTCCAGAACAAAAAATCAAAGGGGGGGTGCGAAAGAGAAAATGAAGAGTTGGTTCCACTGCACGATTTGTGGGGAGGACCACCCTACTCTTCAGTGTCCTAGGAAGGATTAGATCCATTCATATTTGGATCAGAAAAAGGGGGCCCCTACATACCTCTGTCCTAACTCATCCCTTTCCCACTTAACCACAACACATGGTTGCAAAAAATCTTTCCCCTCTGCAAGAAGGCATGGAATATACCCATCAACATGAATACTATTCCTTTGATGCTTCTATTTTCATATGTGACTATACAATCAATTTCCAAACTCGAGCCAAGAACTACATAAATTCTTAGCCTACGCTTGCTTCTCATGAATCAACATATTCTTCCCAACTTGGTGGCCCTCTTCAAATTTAGAAGCCATCTTTTGACATTCCACTTCACCCCCCAAATGGATTTCTTCAAAAAACGACACACAATCCAAAAATGTGGGCTTCCCACAACTACAATATTTTGGAAGACTTAGCCCAAGAAGCTTATGTCATGTCCGCACTAAAAGTTATCCAAAGTTTCCCAATGCACCAGAGAGCCTTGTTTTATGCCATAAGTGGGGTTGATCCCTTGGATTCGATTTTGATAACCTTTGATTTTGATTAGGTTCATCATAGGCTCTCCCATCATGTCTGCTTCAAAATCAAAGTGAAATCGATGGGGAGAAATATATTTTGAACCATGGTTGATGAAGGAACCTTAACTTTGATCATGTCTATTTCTTGTTGTAAAGCCTTTATCACTCCTAAGCTCGACACCTCTGCAACATTGTTGAAAACATTCGATGGAAACATGTTCCATCCACATGGGATAATCACCACCTTACCTAATGAGCTAGGTGGTAAGACTGTATCCCTTTTCTTGGAGGCCACCAATGCACCTCTTAAGTACAACTTGTTACTCGGGCACACTTTGTTCTATGACATGATTGAAGTTTTCTCTTCAGTATTTTCGGTCTTACTCTTCCCTCATTAAGGGAAAATAGTGATGATAGATCAAATTGTGTTTTGTATCCAGGAAATTGGATCCAATGGAGGGTATAATGTACCCTTTGTTGGTGATACCCAATAGTCTAATATGAGTTTGGGTCTGAGGATGTTTAGATATTCTTGACTCATGGGGATATTTCCTATTTCTCCACCACAACCTACTGTGAACATTGCTCCAATCAATATGATTTCTTCATTTACCAGTGGATCCCTTCGGTCTATCAATCCTTTGGTGGTACGTCATCCCAAGGACATTGAATCATATGGAGCTTCCACACCACTCATTGCAGTTGATATTATCGATCCAAAAATCCTATAAGAATCCCCTGATACTGGTCAACAAATCCATCCTCATATGGAGTGTTATTAACCTACTCCGTTCGAATGGGTTGTTGACTCTCCACATTCACATGATTTCCTTGATACTAAGTTTCCTTCAGAAGAGGCCATCCTAGACATCATGAATTCCATAGAAAATCAAAAGGATGAGGTGATGCATCAATTATATTTTCCTTATTCAAAACCGATGGGAGTTATCATTAAGAGTTTTGATCCAAGAGTGGGGGAAATTTCTAGGGAATCTAGTAGACCTCCCAGTCTTGACCGTTGGTTTCCTTGGTTATCTTTTTTAGAACTTTCCAACGAATTATATGCTTCCCCTTCTATAAAATTTTATGTTTCTTACTTAATTTATGTCTAAATGGAGTCCATCAAGGATATTTCCTAGATTTTATCAATGAGTATCTGTCTATGTGAAAATTTTATCCTATGTGGCATGGCCCTAGCATGGTGTGCCATATGATGCTAGCATTGGATCATGAGTTCATTGAGTATTGGAAATATCCTTGACCTGAGCCTAGCAATGGGATTTACTTTTTGTAGATCATCAAGATGTGTAGTGACTTGTACATAGATGTGTGGTGTGAGTTCTTTTTTGTTTTTCATATATCATATCCGAAAAATCCAAAAATATTTTCTTTTTGGAGATTTCACTACACATTTTGATCCCAGAATCTAGATTGTATGTGTTGATAGGATTACAGGGACTATCTTTTACAAAGATATCACCTTCCACTAAAACTGATTTATATGTTCCCAAATTGGCATATAGGGATGCATTTTTCCATGCATCCACAATTTTCATTATTAACCATCCATTCCACCAACACATGCCTTAGGTTTGATCCCACCAGGTTGCAACATTAGCCACTCTATTTCGAATGTCGTAACTTGTTTGGTAGTTCCTATCCTCCATGGGAACCCTAGTTAGAACTGAGGTTGTCATTTGGTGCCCATATTGCAATTTATCGAAGGCCCGGGAACCCTAGTCACATCCTTCTTTCATGCTCGTTAAATCATGAAGGAGGACAAAATACAAAAAAAATATAAAAAAAGAGTATTTTTTTTTACCATTTGTCTATTCTAAAAATGGTAGTATCATTTGAGTCTTCCTTGAACATAGAACCTGTTTGAGTCCTCATCATACATTTGAGTTTTATCTTTCCTAGGATTCATCCTAGTAATACTGTTCAAAGATACTCCTCCAATTGATCACTCTTCCAGTCATCATGGAGAGTGCTTCAATTCCACCTTTGTTGTTGCACTGTGTTCATCTACATATTGTGTTTTGCTGCCAAGTCACCATTGTGTCACGATATATGTTCAAGGGAATTTTAATCCTAAGTCATCCATCTGCTATTTTGTTGACTTTCAGAGTTGGCCATCCCTGTGTCATTTGTAAGGAAACAATGTTGGTATTTGGTTTGGTCAGAAAATCCATCGAGGTGTTTTCCCTAAGGAGTTACCTCACAGTTCTAGAGTTGGAGACAACTTTATGGGACTACCACAATATTGTTGATTTATCTATATTACCCTATCCCTGAATTAGAACTTAGGTCTAGTGATTGGAAGGTGCACCCTTCAACCTAGCCTCCTGGGAGACCGCGGGTTTGCATCGCAGCCTTAATCAAATATCAGCTAAAGGATGTGTGTAGCCCCTAGAATTTTATAAGGTTCCATATGACCCATGGCTGGAAACCCCTTGCTAATATGAAAGGAGGGAACTTATCCTTGCTTTGGAACTCCAGGAATTCGGAGCTTCGGGACAAATGACTTCGCAACCCTCGAAAATAGCCGAAGGTCGAAGTTTTGAATTTATTAGGGTCTTGGATCTAGGAATCCATTTGGAATCACTCTCACCTATTAGATTAAACTTAGTGAAGAGGTAGTGCTAAGTGCTTCAGAGAAGTCCCACTCTAGTTGTATAGACATGGTTTAACGCCAAAACTTCTAAATGCCATAATTGTGAACTAATGCAGATCTTTAATCGAAGGACCCTTTGGGATCCCTCTCAAACGTTCAATCAACCAAGAAGAAGGAGTTGTGTACAACACTTTGATGAATTCCTAATCTGGGAGGAAAGGAGTGTGGATCGGGTAGAAACTCTTGAACACTAAAGTTACGAATTAACGTGATCTATAGATTCATGGATATATGTAGACACACATCGATCGTGGGATTTAAGGGGTATTGAGAGATAGATGGAAAGAAGTTCAGAATTCGGAGCTTCAGGAGGTTTGAAAAGTAGGTGAAGCTAGGACCCCCTAGAGGCTTCTAGTCCTAGATTGACATGGCACACTGACATCACTTAGGGTGATGTGCACCCCTGTCCTGTATGCCACATTTCACCCTAATTTGTGCTTCTCACATACCCTAAATTCCATTAGAACATGACATGTGTCACCTCCTAACGAGGACACATGTCACCCCTGGCCTCTGTCGCGTGTCATCCCCTGGCACATGAATGCATGGCCAAAGGTTGGTGGAGTACCTGAGACTTCAAGAGTTAGGGAATTCAGGAGGAATGGGAGGTTGGAACATTGAGTCTAAATCCATCGAAGGGTCAGACCCACCTATACCCGTCTCTTCATATACTGGGTCACCACATGTAAGTGGGGACCCTTCGAAAGTTTGGGACTTCAGGACTCTGAAGGATTGGAGTGCGATGTCATAGGTAATTCCAAAGGCCTAAAGGCCGAAGCCACATGGAGTGATTTCAGGCTTCTTCAGGATTTTGGGAGTTTGGGACTTTAGAGGATTTGCATGCATAACAAAAAAGAGGCGTTCAATGCCAAAGTGTTGAATGCCGAACTCTCCCCTCGCTTAAGTGTTCAATGAGGAACGAGCCCCATCATGGGATCAGACAGTGGATGGAATTCCACTGTGGATGTAGCAACTTGGAGATGATACGTGTGAGGTGGATCCATGTGGGCGCCATGTGGCCTTTTTCCAATGAGGTTCATAGAACTTTAGAAGGGCATAAATTATGAACTAGACCTTGGGTTGGAGCATGGAGATAATGGTTGGAAATATCTTGACGATAAGAAGAGGATGAATACCTAGGATAGGGGATCTGATATGTCAAAAGTAGAATTTTGATGCCCCATCCCTTAAAAATATACTTAAGGGGTTGGGTGTGTTACACCCAATTTGTCACATTTGACAAATGAACCTATTTCCCACAACCCTTCATGGTCAGTCATGCCTGGGAAGATACTATCAAACATACCTAAATTCGATGGAAATCCAGGAGAAGACCTCTCCACACACATCATGGCGTATCACTTGTGGTGGTCATCCAATTCCTTAATGGATGATAGTGTGAGGTTGCGTCTTTTCCAAATATCCCTAACTAGAAGTGCCACCAAATGGTATATTGAGTTACAGGGCACTTCCTTTAAAAGCTTCAATGACTTGGAAATGGAATTTATAACACATTACCAATTACCCATATGGTGCAAGGTATGAATGGATCCCTTAAAATAATCATGTCAAGATAATTCCACCCACATTTATGATCATATACATAAGTGTCAATGAAGGAATAGGATGATTAAGACCCAAATCTTGGATAATCTCTTGATGGAGTAGTTCACCAAATCTCTCCTTCCAATCATTCCCAAGGATGTAGCTATGGCTGGGGCGGCCATCGATGAGAAAGCCATTATGCATGACCAATTCTTATATTTGATCTACTCTCAGTCATGTACCCTTTATATCATTATCCGACATGCTCCTAGGTCATTGATAGATCCAAAGAAGCCAAACCAAGGACCCCATGTTGATGTTGTGGTGGGTTTTGTTTCCCATGCCTTTGTGGGCCAATTAGTTGATGATATGGGTCACATGTATATATCATCACACTTGTCACCTTGTGTCTCTAATTCTCAAATTACATTGGTCCCTACAAATACCTTCAATGTGAATTCAGTGCAATCCATGCAACCGAATAATATTGAACAACCTAGAGGAATAAAAGGAAAATTTCCAACACTAAGAAAGGGACCACTCCAGCACAAAAAATCAAAGGGGGGTTGCGAAAGAGAAAATGAAGAGTCGGTTCCTCTACATGATTTGTGGGGAGGAACACCCTACTCTTCAGTGTCCTAGGAAGGATGAGATCCATTCATATTTGGATCAGAAAAAGGACCCCCCTACATACCTCTGTCCCAACTCATCCCTTTCCCACTTAACCACAACACATGGATGCAAAAAATATTTCCCCTCTGCAAGAAGGCATGGAATATACCCATCAACATGAATACTCTTCCTTCGATGCTTCTATTTTCATATGTGACTAGATAATCAATTTCCAAACTCGAGCCAAGAACTACATAAATTCTTAGCCTACACATGCTTCTCATGAATCAACATATTCTTCCCAACTTTGTGGCCCTCTTCAAATTTAGAAGCCATATTTTGACATGCCACTTCTCCCCCAAAATGGAGTTCTTCAAAAAACGACACACAATCCAAATATGTGGACTTCCCACAACTACAATATTTTGGAAGAATTAGCCCAAGAAGCTTATGTCATGTTCGCACTCAAAGTTATCCAAAGTTTCCCAATGCAACATAAATCCTTGTTTTATGCCATAGGTGGGGTTGATCCCTTGGATTCAATTTTGATAACCTTTGATTTTGATTAGGTTCATCATAGGCTCTCCCATCATGTCTGCTTCAAAATCAAAGTGAAATCGACAGGGAAAAATATCTTCTGAACCGTGGTTGATGAAGGAACCTTGACTTTAATCATGTTTATTTCTTGTTGGAAAGCCTTTCTCACTCCTAAGCTCGACACTTCTACAACATTGTTGAAAACATTCGATGGACACATGTTCCATCCACATGGGATAATCACCACCTTACTGATTGATCTAGGTGGTAAGACTGTATCCATTTTTGTGGAGGTCACCAATGCATCTCTTGAGTACAACTTGTTACTTGGGAACACTTTGTTCTATGACATGATTGAATTTTTCTCTTCAGTATTTTCGGTCTTACTCTTCCCTCATCAAGGAAAAATAGTGATGATCGATCAACTTGTGTTTTGTACCCCGGAAATTGGATCCAATGGAGGGTATAATGTACCCTTTGTTGGTGATACCCAGTATTCTAATATGAGTCTGGGTCTGAGGATGTTTAAATATCCTTCACTCATGGGAATATTTCCTATTTCCCCACCACAACCTACTATGAACATTTCTTGAATCAATATGATTTCTTCATTTACCAATGGATCCCTTGGGTCCATCAATCCTTTGGTGGTACGTCATCCTAAGGAAATTGAATCATATGGAGCTTCCACACTACTCATTGCATTTGATATTATCGATCCAAAAATCCTACACGCATCCCCTAATACTGGTTAACAACTCCATCCTCATATGGAGTGTTATTAAACTACTCCATCCGAACGGGTTGTTGACTCTCCACATTCACATGATTTCCTAGATACTAAGCTTCCTTCAGAAGAGGCCATCTTGGACATCATGAATTCCATAGAAAATCAAAAGTATGAGGTGATGCATCAATTATATTTTCCTTATTCAAAACCGATGAGATTTACCATGAAGATTTTTGATCCAAGAGTCGGGGAAATTTCTAGGGAATCTAGTAGACCTCCCAGTCTTGACCATTGTTTTCCTTGGTTATCTTTTTTAGAACTTGCCACCAAATTATATGCTTCCCCTTCTGTTGAAATTTTATGTTTCTTACTTAATTTATGTATAAATGGAGTCCATCAAGGATCTTCCCTAGATTTGATCAATGAGTATCTCTCTATGCGGAAATTTTATCCTATCTGGCGTGGCCCTAGCATGGTGCATCATATGATGCTAGCATTGGCTCATGAGTTCATTGAGTATTAAAAATATCCTTGACCTGAGACTAGCAATGGGATTTACTTTTTTTAATCATCAATATGCGTAGTGACTTGTACATAGATGTGTGGTGTGATTTTTTTTTTGTTTTTCATATATCATATACAAAAAATCCATTTTTTTTTTTTTTTTGGAGATTTCACTACACATTTTGACCCCAGAATCTAGTTTACATGTGTTGATAGGATTACCTTCCACTAAATAGGACCTTCCACTAAAATTGAGTTATATGTTCCCAAATTGGCATATAGGGATACATTTTTCCATGCATCCACAATTTGCATTATTAACCATTCATTCCACCAACACACGCCTTAGGTTTGATCCCACCAAGTTGCAACATTAGCCACTCTATTTCGCATGTCGTAACTTGTTTGGTAGTTCCTATCCTCCATGGGCACCCTAGTTAGAACTAAGGCTTTCATTTAGTGCCCATGTTGCAATTTCTCTAAGGCCCACGAACCCTAGTTGCATTCTTCTTTTGTGCTTGTTAAATCATGAAGGAGGAAAAAATACAAAAAAAATATAAAAAAAGAGTAGTTTTTTTCTTACCATTTGTCTATTCTAAAAATGGTAGTATCATTCGAGTCTACCTTGAACATGGAACCTATTTGAGTCCTCATCATACATTTGGGTTTTATCTTTCCCAGGAGTCATCCTAGTAATACGATTCAGAGATACTCCTCTAATTGATCACTCTTCCAGTCATCATGGAGAGTGCTTCAATTCCACCTTTGTTGTTGCACTGTGTTCATCTACATATTTTATTTTGCTTCCAAGTCACCATTGTGTCATGATATATGTTCAAGGAAATTTTAATCCTAAGTCATCCATCTGCTATTTTGTTGACTTTCAGAGTCGGCCATCCCTGTGTCATTTGTACTTGGTGATACTCTCTCTTCACATAATCTCTCGATGTATGTTTCTTGTCGATTGATGGGGGATAAATTAAGGACCTCCTTCAACATATCTCTTCCTATCAACTTCAACATGTTATCTAGGAGAGAGATATAGAAACTAACTAGTACCTTGGAGCTTATAGTCCTCAGTGGAAGGCCTCCTCATGATCGATAATGGGTTTACATCATTGAATCATGATCGATTAATTGTATCAGTGTTTGACATTAGATAATATATTCACCCTTGTTAGAGTCTAATAGGTATATTGGGGTCCATATTCCTCATCGTTGGGTCCCCTCACACATGTTAATGGTATTCCTCAAGGACCGATAATAAATTGGTTTCTACCATGCTCAACATCATCTCATATCTTCACATGTTGTAGATTCATACCATCGGTATTTAGGATGAAGACCTTGGGATTGAGGCCACATCCTTCATTTGTAGCATCCTGTCTCAAGTTGTGATGGATTATATCATCTGTATACTTTGAATACTTCAGGGGGACTTCCTTTAGTGGTTGTTGTCTTTCTGATGTACATATGTTGTGTCACAGATCCATATTGCATTTGCTGGTGGTTATGATTGTATTCACAACATAGATACACATTGTATTATATCGTGTCTATGATCTTATTGATGACATGGATGCACTGTGTATTCTTTTATGTCCATGGTCTTACATTTCATGTGATGGATATGTAGTGTATTGTTTGGTGGGCATGCGTTGATACTCTTTATAGTATGAGTATGTCTCCTCAAGGTATGGTCTATATATGCTTCATCCTTGGTGTTTGATTGTAGCTACTCTTTGTCCTCCATACCTAATTTTCTCTCTCCTCACACTTCCTCACATGGAAACTATTTTATTGTAATGTTTATCTGTCATCCATTCCTTTCCTGACCTCAAACATTAGGAGGAATATATTAGAGCCTCAATTTCCACCCTATAGGGCCAAAAGGGAATCCAGTAGAAGATGAAAGCCAAGACACATCTCTATATTAGGACTTGAGACACTTTTGAGGGTCATTGTAGGACATACATGATAAAACAAGCGACAATCATCGTTATTCATCTATAGTGTGAGAAGCAATGACCCCTGCAACCTTCTATATTCGCTGAGTTATAGAGGGGTAAGTGAGGGATGAATTGTATCTTCATGGCATGATCTTTGGAACTCACATCATTCGAGTATCCATTGGTATATATAATATCTACAATCTCTCCCAAGCCTCTTCCACAGATCTATATAAAGAAGGAAATTCTTGAGCATGAAGAGGAAGAATCATTTATATAGTTATGAGGTCCAATTATAGAGGAGATTCTCCATATACATCATTTGTATTTAGGTTCCCTAGCTTGGTTGAAGAGCTAAGGAGGTGAAAGGAGAAAGGAGCAAAGGGGAATGTATCTATGCCAAAGATATTATTTCCTTGATGTATTTCTTTCATTTTTATTGATAGATCTTTGGTTTTCCCCTACCTACATTGTTCAATTCAATTTCCTAAGATAGATCTAGTCTCATGTTAAATATATTAGGATAGATATGGTAGATTTGGATTTCGTAACATTAGAAGAGAAAGTTGATCAGTAGTTTGTTTTCCTCCTTGTGTGCAGGAAGCATATTGCAAGAGCTGGAGCTGCAAGAGCTGGAGCTGCATCTTAGTAGATGGGTTATCCAAATAGACGAGGATAACCGTCAATTGAAAAGTATGGTTACCAACCTTCTTGGTTAAAAGGAAATAAATACACTTATATCTAGGGAGAACCATTAGAAATCTATCCATCTATCTATATAGGATTAGTAGGAAGATCCTAGAGATATATAACTTACCATATTGGTAATATTTATCCATAACACTCAATATTATATATTTGGAGGCTTCAAGTCGAGTCCTCCTACATTCATGATACTCAATACTATCAGGAAATTTTTGAAATTGAAAATAGTAGATTATATCCCAATACCAAAGATGTTTTTCTAAATCAATATTATCATATTCAACCAGAAAAAGTGCAGACAAGGCATCCTTATTATTTTCAGAAGAAAAACCTGGTTCAAGGTGTTGACCCAGGTGTAAGAATAGATCTCTTCCCTTGATAGTGTTATAGGTTGTTATTGTGAAATCATGTTCTTGTATCTTATGAAGCCAATATGCAAGCTTTCTTGAGAGATGTGTTTGTGAAAGAAAAAAATTAATAGAATACAAAAAGAATTTTACCTGAGTGTGATTGCCTAAGATAAAATGGTGAAACTTTTCAATAGATTTTACAAGAGCATAAGTATGTTTTTTTATCACGGTGTATTTAAATTCATCATTTGATAATAACTGGCTCATGTAATATATTGTCTATTCATTTTTTTTTATCATATTTCTGAAGAAGAATAACATATATTTCTTCTTCAATGGCATTTGTGTAAATAATGAAACCTTTTTCAAAATTTGGTCTTACCAAAATTGGGGAAGACATGTTTATTTTTTTATTTCTACGAAATAATTTTCAGTCTCCTCATTCCAAGAAAATGATCGATATTTATTTAACATGTTATGAATAGGATTCACCTTTCTAGAAAAATCAAGAATGAATATTCTAACAAAATTGATTTTACCCATAAAAGACTGAATTTCGTTTTTAGAAGAAAGGGATTGAAGATTTCAAATTGTGATAACCCTCTTAGGGTCAATACTAATTTCTGAATCGAAACAATATGAAAAAGAAACTTACCTACAACAACACCAAAAATAGATTCTGTATCGCTATTGGACAATGAATAAAAAAATTTCTTAGATGATCAAAGTGATCTTGTTGATATCTAGAATAAACAATTAAATCATCAATATAGATTTGGATAATTTTACCAACAATATCATCAAAGGATATTTGCAGAGATCTTCAAAAGGTAGCACCTACATAAATTAAGTGAAAAGACATTCTTTGATAAGCAAAGTGTAACACACCCAACCTCTTTAGTATTTTTTTAAAGGAAGGGGCATCAAAATTCCACTTTTGTCCAATATATCAGATCCTTTTTCCAAGGTCTTCATCCTCTTCTTCCCATCAATATATTTCCAACCACTTTCTCCATGATCCAACCCGAGCTCTGGTTCAAAAGTTATTCCCATCCAAAGTTTTGTGAGCCTAATTGGACAAAGGCCAGATGGCGTCCACATGGAACCACCTCACACATTTCGTCTCCAAGTTACTACATACATGGTGGAAGTCCATCCACCATATGATCCCACGATGGGGCTTGTTCCTCATTGAACACTTAAGAAAGGGGAGAGTTCAGCATTCGACACTTCGATGTTGAATGTCTCTTTTCCGTTCTGCACATAAATCCTCTGAAGTCCATAACTCCCGAAGGAGCTCGAAATTTCTCCATGTGGCTCCAGCCTTTGGGCCTTTCGACTTACACGTATCCACTTACACATGGTGATGCAGTATATGAAGAGACAGGTATAGGTGGGTCTAGCCCTTTGGTGGATTTAGTCTCAACGGTCTAGCCTCCCATTCCTCCCGAAGTCCTAAACTCCTGAAGTCTTGGGTCCTCCACCAACCTTTAGTTGTGTATTCATGCACTAGGGGGATGAGACATGGAAGAGGCTAGGGGTGACACATATCCTCATTAGGAGTTGACATGTGTCACATTCTCATGGAATTTAGGGTCTATGAGAAGAAAAAATCAAGGTGACACGTGGCATACAGGACAAGGGTCCATGTCACCTTAGGTGACATTGACGTGCCACATCAATCCAGGACTAGAAGACTCTGGGGGTTCCTAGCTTCACCTACTTTCTAAACCTCCCAGAGCTTCGAAGTCTGAATTTCACACTAGCTATCTCCTAATACCCCTTAGATACCATGGTCGAGGTGTGTCCATGCTGATCAATGAATATACATCTCACGTTAATTCGTAACGTCAACGTTCAGTGGTTTCTACCAGCTCCACACTCCTTTCTTCCCGGAGTATAACTTCGCCAAAGTGTTGTACATAATTCCTTATTCTTGGTTGAGTGTATGGTTGAGAGGGATCCAAAGGGTTCTTAGATCGATGATCCTCATTACTTCGCAATTTCGACATTCAAAAGTTTTGGCGTTAAACCACCTCTATTCTCCCGTAGTGGGACTTAACCAAAGAAATAAGCGCTACCTATTCACTAATTTATATCTAATGGTTGAGAGTGATTCCCAATGGATTCCTAGATCCATGGCCCTAATGAATTCGCAACTCCAGCCTTTGGCTGTTTTCGAGGGTTGTGAAGTCATTTGTCCTGGAGCTCCGAATTCTTGGAGTTCCAAAGCCAGGATTAGGGATGATTTTAAGGATGGAAATTTATTTTAAAATGTAGAAACCTTTGCGAATCCTACTAATCCTTCATATTCCAACTATAAATGTTTGGCGATATTTTTGTAAAAATATTCAAATTTCTAAGGATTTTATATAGTTTTTATAAAATTTTGGCGATTTTTAAGGTAAAATAATTTTATCCTATAGAATTTGGGCAAATCATTTTTAAAATAACGAATCTCATTTTTGGAAAAACCATGGAAAATTAGCCCATGAGAAAAATTTATCCCCTAAAATCATCCATGGCCAGGATACCTTCCCTCCTTTTGTCTTGGCAAGGGGCTTCCAACCTTGGGTCATAGGGAACCTTGTTGAATTCCAGGGGCTACACTTAGCTTTTAGCCGATATTTGATTAAGGCCAGGGTACGAACCCATGGTATCCTAGGAGGCTAGGTTGAAGGGTGCACCTTCTATTCATTGGACCTAAGTTCCAATTTAGGGATAGGGTAATCTTGAGAAATCAACGAGATTGTGGCAGTCCCATAAATTCAGCTCCAACTCTAGAACTATGAGGTAACTCCCTAGGGAAAACACCTTGAGGGATTTTTCGACTGGGGCAGAGGCCAATATTGTTGCCTTACAATCATTCAAACACAATATTTTATAGAAGGATAGTAAACACCATTATCATCAATTTCACACAAGGCACAAGTTATCACATTTATAGATAATCAAATCATGCATTTCAATTCTAGTATACCGAGCATAAAAATAATTATCTATTACAGTTGATCACCAATTGACTGATTGTGGGTGTTTTTCTTTCCACCCAACCATAAGCTCATAGGAATTCATTATTAGTTCTCTGGCCATGCCCGTGCCAAGCTGTGATATCACTAGGGAATCTTTTCAGTTTCTCATAGGTTCTTTCTCTATCATAGTCTCTGTGAGGTTTTTCAGATGCTCCCTCGGCATAAAGCTCATGAAATTCTTCTTAGGTTATGTCTTCTGCAAATTATTAGAGATTCTTTCTCTTGTTTTATGCAGTAACCATAATAACTTATCAAGCTCCCAGTTCTTATTCTCAGTTGGAGAGCCTCACATGCTCTTCCTCTTTTATTCTGCATATGTGGGTCGTGCCTTCCCTATCTCACTGTGTCTCCATCTTGTATGTCATTGTGTGTGTTCTTGCATGCCTTTCTTCTCCTCAGGAAGGTTCTAGACCTGTCCTAATCCTTTTTTCAGAAGGAAACTCAAGTCAGTCTGGGCCTACAGGAAAAACTACCCTCTATGGTACTCCGGGATGACAATTTTATGTCTCCCCAACCAGACCCTCCATGCTTCTCTTCATTGGGGTAGTTGATTTTTCAATTACAGATACTTATTTTATTAACTAATTCTTTCTTGGAATCTAGATGAGGATTACAATTTCAACAAAAATAATTTGGGTCATTTGACATAATGAACCCTCTCTCCAGTTTCCTCACCCTTTCCTCTAGTGATATCATGGCCAGTACTTCAAGGCTTCACTCCCACAGTCAATTATTGGAAATCTAAGAAACAATACATTTACATTGCCCACATTCCATAGCAGGTGATCATAATAAATTATTAATTACAAGATGGGGGAAACAGGGGTGTTACAATCCCCTCCCCCTTATAAGGAACAACATCCTCAATGTTCTTTCTCAGTAACACATGTCATGCCTTTGTCATTCAGTTGCTTCAGAAATATTGATCCTCTTTCTTGGTCAGGTCCTTTCCAGACTATTGGGCTTCATCACCCGCCTTCAATAATCTTGGACAACAAGAATATAAATCACAATTTCATGTGAAAACATTTTACTGTTGTTCAAAATTCAAGAGGAAAAAATTCATAATATAACACAATACTTATCTGTGCAGTTTGTCAATTTTCATCCACACTACTATATTTTTATGTTGGATCATTGTTTTTCCTAGCCACACCCATTGTGTGCATGATCCCAATAGATAGTGTATAAGAATTATCAAAGTCTCCTCTTCCTTGTGGTCACTCACCCTCCAGTCTCATGCTCAGACATCCCCTTCTCTGCTATACAGTTCCTCAGGTGATCCATCTTTCCTTTCCAAGGATTTCTTTCACAAGAATAATTTCACTGACTTCATTGAGCCTTAGAGTCGAGGCATCCCTCGAAATTTCTCTGTCGAGGCGTCCCTCTAGCTTTTGTTGCCAAAACACAGCATATTCTAGCTGATGATGGCTTACCACATGGTTCTCCTGTCCCAATTACTATCATTTTTCATTCTTTCCAGCTTGACAGCCTTCACCTATCCCCCCAAGACATATATTTTTCATCTCACCTGTATCACATGTATACGAAAATTATGAGATATTATCATCAATTTGAAATTCAGAATTTTCTTGCAAATCTGTCACCCACATATTTCCAAATTCCACATTTTTCTTTTCAGATCTAATCCACAAAAGAACCAGTTTCACAAGTATGGATTTTTCTTCCCAAAGAATTATGTCTCAGAAGGAAGTTGGTATTCCTTATGGCTTACAACACTTCCATATCCAATCCCCTTTCTTTTCCTGCATCTTCAACATTCCTCAGCCAAACAAATTGTTAGTTTTCATGCATTTTATATTTTCAAAAATATGCATACTAACAATCCAACTTATTTTCATCTATTCAACGATAGAAAGTAATCATTATTTACATATGAATCCTTTCAACATACTAAATTTTCCAAATGCAATTCAAATTTCAAATATATTTAATCAATGTGTCAATATTCATGGCCACATTCACACCCAATGCACCCTTGCATTGATTTCAAGTTTTCCACACTTTGCGACAAGCACTTTGCCATGGTGTGTTGGAGCTTAACCAACCTATTCACCATAGGGATTATTCATTCTCATTCATTATTGCAGCAGGACTGTACTTCCTACTACAGGATGATCATGATCCCAAATAAGCACATATGAAACTATAAGTTTCTCTTGAATGCACACAAGCATTCTTCTTTCATTAGTAACTAGAGTGCCAACACTCATGGCTACCCAACTTTTATTTTCTTTAAAACCGATACAATGTAAGTAAAACATTGGAAGGACCTCCTTCCTCAATGGAAAATCCATTTTTTCCCTTTATGCAACCATGCATTTCCTCGAAACAATTCCATGCAATGTGTTAACTATGATCACCTTTATTATCCCCATATTGGTCATTGTACCCATGGTACTCTTTACTCATGCATTTTCTTGCAAGTATTCTAACTCATCCTTCACTGGAATATACTTCCTCTCTCTATTGTTTAGATTCTTCTTTCCTGAATCTTACCCCGCTTGGGTAGCAATAACATACAACAACCACTCACAATTATTTTCATATCTTTAAGATAATGAAATATTTTCAGAAGGGATTCTTACCAAATTCCTTCATTCCTTATGCCACATAGTTATGGAAATTGTTATACCTTCTCTGGTTGTTATCACCCTCTCTAATATTACCTCATCAATGGTTCTTTATGGGGACTTTTAAAGTCCCTTAAAAAATCTTTTAAAAACAACCTTCTCATAGTAATCCTTTGCTTGAGGTTGTCAATCATTGACAACGGTCTTGCTCAATAGCTCCAATTCCTTTCTACACATGTCATACATCATAAATATATTAGTTGTTATGTAAAATAAAAATTCATGTATCATAGCATTATAGTCAATAAATTTTTTTCATATAGGCACTTCATCCCATTATCCTTAATGTTTCTCATGAGTACAACAAAAAAAATTCTCAATTGTTTCTACAGCCATACAACCATCATCACAATGGTGTCAAAGCATTTATTTTTATCATCACACCAATTTCTCATTCCATGGAAAATATAATATACAACAAGAAAGGAGTTAAGGGCTCTTCCCCCTTTCCCACTCCTTCTACACAGTCTGGGACTTTCAGTCCATCTGAGTTACTCCAAGGAATTACTAGATTTACATAACATGGCTCATCCAAGCCTATTCATTTAATCATACTCGGGGGTTTATTTTCCTTTTATTAGTTGTATTGGTTTCCACAACTTCTCTTTTAAGCCCTACAACTCTGTAAGCAATTCATTTTTTTTTTTTTAAGTGAGGAAAGTATTCCCCCTCTTCCTTCTTTTCTTTTGCAATCTTACATCCATGATGCACTTAACCACCTGCATAATTATAAGTCACTTAAATCATGATTGTTCACAATTGTTCTCATGCATTCCTCAAAGGCATAATCATGTTTCCTTTTATCATGACAACAGAGCATCCTTGCTCATTTACTCTTTCATTTGTTTATACTAGCCCTTCCTCAGGGAAAAAAGCACATTCCCCTCAAGCCATCATTCAAAATCAAACTTTCATGACTCTTCGGAATAGAGTTGGCCATGCATCCATGGTATTCATTCAATCTTGGAAAGTGAAATTCTTTCCTTACATTTCATTTATCTAGGCAATCATATCATGCCTTTAGTATACATATATTCTTACATCATACATATGCATCACCTGCACATTTAATATTACTCAATCATATCTGTTTGGTATTAATATCATTCTTCATATCAAGGAACCTCACAATGCATCAAATTCTTGAACTCAAGCATATACATACATAGCTAAACATTCATCATGCAAGCTGATTGCTTGCACCCTTTCCATGTCCTTCATGGGAATATCAAATTTCCAGATCCTTCTCCCAAGGATCTTACTACCATTCTCATGACAATTTCCATAGAGATAATCAACATTGATCTTCCCACTCAGTTGAGAAATTGTATTCATTCACATGATATCCACCTGGGAGTTTAACAGACATAGTCATAACTATGTTTCCATTTCTACACGATAACAACTAGAAAGAAAACACTCTTTCCTCAACTTCCATGAAAACATTTCCCACTTATAAATAGAGTTTGGGCAATTATAACCATGACCAAGGTAACAAAACATCGAATATAGCTTCCAAATAGTGTTGATGAACAGACCTTTTGATCAAGGAAATCCTTTTCTATATTCCCCTCACTAGGGTCCAACTATATCTATATGGCTACCATCCACCATTGGATGTCAATATGACCCATTGGGCATCTAGAAGTGCCTTAACACTTCCTTTACCACATTTAGGATCAACCTTTAATCAACCAATTAACCTTATTTATAATAAATTTTAATGTCTAATAACATTTGGACTATTCCCTTAAATCCCAAATACAATTTTGAAGTATGTTACTTACTAAGTATTCTAGTTTAGAACTCCAGAGTATCTTTAGATCATAATCAGTCTTAACCATTACACCTAGAATTCTTCCTTCTATTCAACAACAACCAAGGATGAAGGCGACTCTCCTCGTCCCACAATAATTATAGAATATTAGTTTCCTATCCACCAAGAAAGGGAGGTGGTTGTTATTTCTCACTTAATCACTCCATATTTCTATAGCTCTATTTATCATCTTGATTATAAAAACACTGCCCAGGAATTCATGTGCCCAGAAACAAAATTCATTTCTCAGTTCCCTTCAAAACTCAAGAGTTTCACATGCTCTCCCTTTCCAGAGAATGGTCACCATAGTCATTTTTGTTGCATAGACACATCCTGAAGTTAATAGGGATACACACTCCCCTAGCACAACCATGAGATTTTGAACTTGTTCTTGTCACTTTATTTCTACCTTTATGAATGTTGTTCTCAATCTATAGGGTTCCTTTTTACTTGCTTAATAGGTTATTCCAGCCACAATTTTCATTCATTATAGGTCAAGTAAATTGACCTTACCACTTCCATCAATCCTTTGATCATGAGGAATCCTACACATATACAAGGTTCAATCGTTTATTAAAGAAGTAATTATTACTGCTATGGATCCTTTCAATTCATTAACATCCAAGTCTTTCTATGAGTGTCCATCAACATAATCCCACACCTGTAGGATTGACTATCATTTCCCAAAAGAAATAATGGGCTCCCTTTTCCATAGACTAGCATGATTCAATCTCGTTGGGTAAAATATCAATTGAATTTTAATCTACATCTTTCAATGAACTTATGCAGATAACTTTTGTATGATAGTGATACTCTCAACAAGCTCAATTTATCCTTGTAAACTATTCTTATGATTGTTCTCCAGCCCATCCAGTCCTGTGTTTGAATCATGCTCTTCTAAATAGGGTAGGGTAGTATGCCCTCTCCCTTGAAGTTTTCTAAGAAATAAAATCACTTGACTCTTTCGTGAGCCAAAGCAAGCCAAGTGTTGTTGCCAAGCTCTCATACCAATTTGTAACACACCCAACCCATTAAGTATCTTTTTAAGGTATGGGGAATCAAAATTATGGTTTTCTCCAACATCTCAGATCCTCTGTCTAAGGTCTTCATCCTCTTCTGTTCATCAAGAGGTAAGTCTAACGTCATGAGGAAAGGAAATGGCATATGAGAAAATGAATATTGGGAGGGAGATGAATTCTTTTCTATCCTACATGAACCTTGTGGTCCCTCTATGTTCATGTTGTTAAAGGGATGGGGTTTTTTTGAATACGGGGTGCCCCTAGGGATGGTGGAACTTATAGGGGCATGACTAGTCCTTGAAATAAGCATTCCCCTAAGGAGGTTTCCCCTAGGGATGGGTGCATACCCTAATAGAAAATATCCCTTAAATAAGTCCTAGGGAAGAACACCCTAGAACCACAGGTACTGATGAAGGGAAAGCCTCTCCAAGTGAAAAAATGAGGGATGTGACCATAGGGAAAGGTGTGCTAACCAATGGGAATTTAAAACCTTCAAACACATTACTACCCCCAAATGGATTAGGGAAAACCCCAAAAACACTAGAAAAGTTCCATCCAAAATGTACACCAACACCTGATGATGTCGATCCCCTCATAGGAATGGGGCGGGTGGAAGGAATCCCACCCCCCATACTAAAACCAAGGCCTGACCCCCCACCCTAAAAGTATCCATAAGTGGGCATTGAAATGAAATGTATGGGAATAGGAATGCTAGGAATAGTAACATATGGAAAACAAGACATGATAGATTTCCCCCAGATCGAGGGACCTATAGAAAAGGGCATAGACAGTGTCGGTCCAATCATGCTAAAACAAGGGAATGTGGACATCACAGGGATGTCTGTGGTCCCATTGGAATATTGTTGGAGTTACTTCACACACACCTAGGATTTCTTTTTCCTAAGGTTATTCCTTGTTTATTATTCATGGAAAATGTACTTATTTTTTGAGAAACATATCATATATTACTGTAGGGAACAAAGAGTTACATCATGGAAAAATAATGAAAAATATGCTTTATCATAAATCCATAGGGTGAAGGATCTAAGGTGACATATGCCACTAGATTATATTATAGAACATGGTTACAATCATAGTTATCATGCATAGGTATTTATCATGGGTCTATCTGTTAAGAACCAAATATCAATATAACATAGGAAAACCTCAGAAAAAGTACCCAATGCCTTGAAAAAGAGATAATTTCAGATAATAATCCTCTTCAAGGGGGCAACCTCCTTTTATCCCACTTAAATGTTCAAGTACAAGATGATTCAAAATGAAAATGTCTCCTTGGTATATATAGGAGACTAGGAGGTATAATTACAACTAATGGCCTAAAGCCAACATAAATAAAGAACATTACTAATATAATATGCCCCAATTAAG
>JASDQU010712695.1:814-12408 GCA_032191745.1 Picea mariana
TCACTTTTCACTTTCTAATTTAAAGTTCACTTTACCACTTATAAAGTGACTTTATGAAAAAGACCCACTTTTAAGTTGTGGACCACATTCCTAGGTAAAAGTTTAAAAACCCATAGGAACCACTTGTCCAAGGTACAAATCTTCATTAAAATTCAACAGCAACCCCAGCCAAGGGTAAGAAGAAACTAAAGATTTGCACCAGGAAAAAGAAGGACGTTGCCTTTGGAGGCACCCAGGGGGATCTTGCTCTTCAACATGCACGTTGGCCCTAGAAGGCCCATGACATTGCCATCATGACCCTGGACATCATCCAAAGCTAGGGTTTTCGTTTTGGAGCCATTATGAGTCTAGTGGCACATGTGGGCTTCATCTAGGGCCTTTGGAGGCCAAGCACCCTACCTTTCAGGCCCAACATTCCACTTTAGGGCCTCAACGTCACCCTAGAAGGGCATGACATCACCCTTGGAGATGTTTTTAGATGATAATTAATTTTATTTATGTCAAATTTGGATTTTAATGCAAATTGGCCAGGTCGGCCTTTATTTTGACCTAAAATTAATTAAGGGTCAAAGTTTTGTATGAATAGAGATAAAGTACTCTCATTTTGACATAACAACTCCTCACACAAGACGAAGTAGTCTGAAATTTGCGCCCTATTTGGGAGTTCTTGGCTGAAATAGCGAGGCGCACTTGTCTTGGAGGCTAAATTTTGCAACTTGGATCATTTTTTGGTGAAGTTACTTGGTAATCTAGGGTTTTATTACTTGCTTATTCTTGGTTAAGTAAGTAAATCTGCAACTGTCATTTCATTTTGAATGGTTATGGCATATTTGCTTATTCAGGTTAAAGATTATGAAATTGCTTGCTTGACAAACCCTAGGAGTAAAGGACTTAAGGTGCTACTTCTTTGCTCTTCATTTGCTAGACTTTACTAAAGTGATTTGATCTAGACAAACTTCTAAAGCCCTAAAATGCTAGCACTCTAGAAGCCATTGTCTTGTTGTTGTTCCTCTTAATATCTTTCAAAAGTCTAAGGAGGAAGGCACTATGGCCTAGAAGTGCCTACTCTCTAGTAGCTCACCTCCCTAAAGTTTAGATCCTATAAGACTTAAGATACTACTCTTCTAAGAAACATTCTTCACTTAGACAAGTATAATCATTGCTGTTACTATTAGTACTTCCAAGTGAAAGCCGCCACCTATTGACTCCATTACCTCAATAAAGGCACTAGTCTTCACCTCTTTCCTCTTTGAGAAATCATCAAACTTCAAACTCAGCTTCTACTTACTACCCTACTAACCTAACTCAACTTACTAATCTAGTTTAGAATTACTAATCCTAACTTGCTGCTGTTATTATCATGATTCATTTTTGCAGCCATCCTTAGCAGCTTATTAAAGTTTATTGCTGGTCAAATATTTCTAGAACTTGCATGTGACCAAGAGTTATCATTTGAAACTTCAAATATATTATTTTATTGTCTATACAAGTGCACTTTCTGGAATATATTGCGGCTGTTATCATTTATTTATTGCTATTATCTACTTGTCATTTGCTGCATACATTGACTGGCAGCATTTATTTTCATGAACTTAATGTCTTATTGAAGCACTAACATCATTTGATACTTGAGACTGCCATATTTTCGCTTGTTGTCTTGTTCTGGGCAGGTACACTTCAACTATTACATTTGCTTCATCTCTTAAGACATAAAGACCTTTTTGAGTGACCAGTGAGAGGGGGGTATTTTTGCATCCTTGTTTTAGTTTCATCAACCCTTTAGGTCACTAGGGACGTCTCCCTTGGGGTAATTTTAGCATACTCCTAAACAGAAAGGGGTTTCCTATTAAGGTAACAGTGATAGGTCACCCCCTTGTTACGCCAATCTCGTCCCACTTGCCTTGGGCTTTGGGCAAGTACAGATTGTACGACAACAAACCTCACATTGTGTGGTCTATTCATTTTTCTTATACATTGAGGGTCTTGGCTTGGTTGGTAATGTATCAAGGGATTCCCTCTAGAGCTTGATTGGCCAAGAGTGGGCTTTCAAATGCATTATGTTAGGTTTGTAACCACTCGGAGACTATGAAGCATATTTTTTGGGAGTGATCATTTGCCAAGCAATGTTGGAGTTATGTTGAGGATCAATGTTCATCTCTTCTCAGGACAGGTTACATTGGCATGTGATAGTGTTTGGAGATGGTCATTTGCTTGTTCATTCTTCTTTCTCGAAGATATGGCACTGCTTGTGGATTTTAGCTTTATTCATCCTTTGGAAATTCAGGTATAAGTTTGTCTTTGGGAGTGAGCCCAGCACAATATCTATATTTCGCTCTCTGTGGCAGAATGAGATAAGCCATCAACTCCTTGCTAAGGGTGCTTTGTTGATCATGAATGCCCAATCTCTTGAACCCACATCTTATTCTGATTTTATTTCCAATCTAGTTGCTCTATGGAAGAGGTTATGATGTCCATTGTATATACACTTTTTGCATTCCTGTTTGAAAATATGAGACATTTTTCAAAAATAAAATGTAGCATCGGGAAGTATTCCCACATTGGCCTTCGTGTCGAGCATGTGGCAATCTTTGTTGGAACTCACATTGCATTTTTCATTTTGTGAAAAACCTTTGTATATTGAGTTGGGGCTTGGTTGGGGCTTCACACCCACATGGAAGAATAAACAATTCTAGTTTAACGTTGAGTTTAGAAGGGGTTCCTAAACTCACTCATGAGACTCCCATAAAAGGAGAGGCAATGTGAGGAGACACTTATCACATCTCATTGTGACATTATGGATTTGGCATAACTGAGTGAGCACTAGTGCCAATGAGATTGGAAGGCAAAATTTCAGTAAGGAAATTCTTCACTTTGGCAAATCTGCCCTAGGGTTTTTGTTCTTCTTTTCTGAATTTTTCAGCCAAGAGAGAGAGGTCGCATGTGTGAGAAGAGCAACAGAAGCAGGTCGTATAGTGCGTACATGTGATGTCAACAGTCCATACAGTTCGTACATGTGACGTCAGCAGGTCGTACAGTTTGTACAGGTGATGTCAGCAGTCGTAAAACTGATGCCAGCAGGCCATACAACAAAACTACAGGGTGATGTCAGCTAGGGATTGCAGCAGGTTTGCATGTTGGAAGTTTTTCTAAGATTTTTGTTTAATTGGTAATTTGTCGGGAGGATTGTTTTTGTCCTCAAAATTCTCAAATCTGAAATTTTTTACAGAACAGAATTTGTGACTCTTGTGCAATGTTTTCTCTCTGATCTTTGTGCTTCCGCTATATTTTTCTGTCATAATTTCACTGTAAAATTATTCAGTGATAACATCCTTAGTTAATTGTTTGAGGTCACTTGGAAGTAATTTTCAGATCTGAATTTGAATGCATTGAATTGCCTTGAAAATTTCACATGGTATCAGAGCATAGGCTCTAAAGAGGGAGTCATCTCTTGAGACATAGTTGCTGCAGAGTTTTTGTTGCTGCAAATTTGTGTGGCTGCAGATTTTTGTTGCTACCAATTTTTTTGTTCTGGGCAGGTCACAATGGTGAGCACTCTTAGAGTGGAGGACAGGTTGGAGGGGGGCATGATTTCGAAGCATTTGCGATAGTTGCATAAGACTACAAAGAAGGGCAAAGCCATCTTCCTGAAGAATATGTTGTTTTCAATCACAACAAATGAGAATGCATTATTGTAGGAGCATTTACTCAAGATCATGGATATCAGAGAACAATTGTCAACCATTGGTTGGAAAATGGAAGAGAAGAACATGGTGCTAATCATGCTAAAAATCTTACCAAGTACATATGAGCACTTTACGGAGACCCTAAACATCACCGCTACGAATGTTAACCTAAAGTTTGAAGAGTTGCACAACAAGCTTGTACAAGAGGACAGATGAAAGAAAATGGAAGAGAAGGACATGGTGGTAATCACATTGAAAAGCTTACCACGTGCTTATGAGCACTTTATTGAGACCCTAAACATCATCACTTATGAATTTTGACCTAAAGTTTGAAGAGTTGTGCAGGAAGCTCCTACATGAGGACAAATGGAAAAAATAGTTCAACAGTTGCAGTGAGGCAGCAGCAGCAGTGAGGCAAAGGGTACAAAACAGGCTTTTGCAACCAATGTCAATGGAAAAGGCAAGTGGGAAAAGAAGAAATGGCAAGGAAATGATGAGGATGCAACCAAGAGTCTAAAGAACATCACATGTCATTACTATGGCAAGGTGGGCCATATGAAAAAGCATTGTAAAAAGAGGTTGGCTAATAAAAAAATCAGCCACGGAGGGCCTTAGCAAAATTCTCATGTCGCAAAGCATACAGAGGAGAAAGAGTCATCTCTCATGACCAGGAGGCAAGCAAATCAGGCCGAGTCATCTGCTTGGTACATGTATTCAGGTGCATCACGACACTTCACTTATAGGTGAGACCAATTCACGTAGTACACTGCCTGAAATTCTTCTAAGGATTCAATGATCTTCGGTGGTGGGGAAGAGCTCATGGTAGTAGGCAAAGGGAATGTGTAGATTTCCTTTAGAGGGAAAATGTTGATTTTCCACAATGTGTATCATTGCCCCTTGTTATCCCTCAGGTCCTCCCTACAAGAAAAGTCCAACCTCTCCAAAGGGAAAACCTAAGGATATGAACAAGTAGACCACCCACTGTCATCTCAACGACCCTGCCTCTGCACTTTTATGCTAGGACCACTAACCTAAGGGGGGAATCCCATATGGTCAAGCTAGGTCCTATCGTCGTAAATACAGAAAGGTGAGGACAAGGAACAGTGTTGACTCGGTTTTAACTTCTCTAGAGGTTTGATTAAATGAAACAATATAAGACCATACCGGATAATGTTCATTCACAGTCTACCATTCATCAATAACCAAAATGCCAAACAATGAAGTGTCTCTTATGCATCAAGTGTTTATTCATTAAATGTTATTCTTCCATGGTCATTCAAGTGCTTGTAAATCAAAGATGTTCTAGGCAAGACCCAAAAAAAGAAGAAAAAGGTTTTCGTCAAAGGTGTGCCATATGTTATAGCCCTCAAATATACATGTAGGTTCAGACACCCATGGTACGAGAGAGTAATCTTCCTAAATGTTGTTTTCAGTGCACTGTAACTGTCTGGCGGCCAATTCGTTGGTTTCAAGATGCCTAGGGGGACTTCCAATATACTCAAAGGTACATAGAAGTGAACCTTCGGGTTCAGGTACTGTCTAATGCAATACTACTTGAGTGGGTACCAACAACAGTTACACGAACTTCCAATAGGGTGAGATACAATCTCTAGGCATCCCTCTGAACTCACATGTATCCTTGTGTGTATGGATCCCAAATTGTAGTTTTAAATGCTCAATGATAGCTCCTTGTCATTATTTATAGACGTTGGGTGCACATCTCTAGCCTAGATTACTAAGCGTCTAGCCCAGAATTATGACAACGTCATCATTGCTTAAATTAAGACATAGAGTGCTTGAGGCATAAAAATTTGACATTCACATCAATGTACTTCCATTGTTCATGCATTATAAAATTTCAAGCTCGAGGTCCAATGCACACCACTTGCAATTATTAATTGTTTTGCATGACATAAGATATAAAGTTCTCAAGGTAAAGCTTTGGTCCATCAAAATATCATACTTTATTAACTAACAAAGTATAAAGTGAAAAAATTAATGTGGAGTTTACCAAAATACTATGTACCAAGATCACTTTCAAAAACAAAAAAATCATGCAATCACACATCATTCATTCTTAATCATTAAATGCCCAAGTATTAAAGCAAGGAAACATTGAACTTCCTCCCAAATTTGCATTTATTTCCAATTTTTCAAATTTGTGAGCTAGTTAATATAAAAATATAGATGCCAACCAATAACATCAAATATAAACCACTCAACATTCAATTCACTTAAGTAAACATCATGCACCATTCATGAATTTAAACTTATATGTATCAAAGCATGAAACATTACCAAGTTATTTGCAAAAACAATAAAAAAATTGTTAAAATTTCGCTTAAGCAATTAAGTGTATTCAGTATTATTTAACTTTTAACAATTAGAACAATAATTGAATGCATCAAGATCACTGAAAAAAAAGACATCAACAATATACACAAGATTTATCCTAGGAAACCCTCTTGGGGGAGAAAACCCAGAAAAGCTTCTTCAATATAGATTCGTCAACAAGTACAACGTCTCTCTCCAAGAGATATCTCACAAAACATAAGATAATCAGAAGATCGACCAGAAACCCTAACCAGAATAGGGTAGCACACCACTAGACCAAGAAAGGCCTCCAAGAGATAACCAAAACACCCTTACTCTATAGCTGCATCTCCTCCTCAGACTTGCGCACTTTTCCTTGGGAGAGAGAACTTGTGTTGTGTATATGCTCCAAATGAGGCGCCTAGCCTCTTATAAATACAAGTTGAGCCACCCTGAAATTAGGTTAGGGCCGACTTGTACGAAGGACACTTTCTAATTTACACTTCACATTTACAAAGGCACAATAGGGCCGACTTTACAAATACAACATAATATTATTCTTTTAGGTTTTTAACTTGGTCTAATACAATAAGAATATCTTCCGAAGCTACTCAAACTTCAACACTCCCTCTCAGCAAGGAAGGTATTCTTCTGGCACGATCATCACAACTGCTTCTACACTTCTGTACACTTGACCATTGACTTGTTGACCTTTCATTAATCTATATTGAAGAAGTTTTGTAACCACATCATGCATCCAGGGTCTCATCATCCTTCTGGAATATATGTCATCATGGGGCTTCAACTCGCCAGCTCACACAGAATATGGCATCTAGTTCATACAGAACTAGTAACTCGCCACCTCTCATAGAATCTGGCATCTAGTTCATAAAGAACTAGTAACTCGCCAACTCACACATAATCTGGCATCTAGTTCATACAGAACTAGTAACTCCCCAGCTCACACAGAGTCTGGCATCTAGTTCATACAGAATTAGTAACCTCTAGTTCGCACACCAGGCAACCAGTCCACAGTGACCAGGCATCTAATCACAAGGATTAGGCGATGTAGTGCGCACACACTACCCATCTAGCCCAAGGCTAGGAAACACCTCCAACCACACAGGTTGACCCTCCAACTTGAAAAGCTGGGAAACTCGCCGGCCCTAAAGGCTCGGCCTCTGCTGACCTTGTGCAAGGTCATGCTGACTGGTGCCACAATCAGTAACGTGCCCGTGAATGACTACCGGCTACTACTGTCACACTATGTTGCCCTGTAGTCGCATCTATAACTCATCACTCCCTCTTACTAGGGAAGTCCTTCTAGACCACACCAAGCTTGTCCCTGAAGTACACAGACTTCACTCTTGACAGACGCTTGGTCAACATGTCTGCTATCTGCTCATCTGTAGCGACATACTAGAGCTTCACTGCTCCCTTCTGCACCATATCTCTAATATAATGGTACCTGATCTCGATATGCTTGGACTTGTCATGAAACACTGGGTTCTTTGACAACTTCACACAACTCTGGTTGTCACACCAGATACAAGTTGCTTCTAACTCGAGATCAAACAATCATGCAAGCACCTTCCGAAGCCACACTACTTCGTTGTTGGTTGAACACGTTGTTATATACTCTGCCTCAGTCGTACTGAGTGCCACACTAGTCTGCTTCCTGCTAAACCATCAGATCATAGTTGATCCCAAACTGAAGCAACATCCAGATGTAATCTTCCGGTCTGCGACATTACCGGCCCAATCTGAATCAGTAGAGCCTTGCAGGCTTATCTCACGATTCGAAACATTTCTGAGTCCATAGTCAATTGTACCTTTCAGGTACCTCATCACATGTTTTGCTGTAATCAAGTGAACACCTCTAGGTTCGACCATATACTGACTCAATGTGTTCACCGCAAAAAATACATATGGCCTTGTCTTCGTTAAGTACATCAATGAACCAATCATTTGTCTATACATGGTGGCATCCACTGTCTCTGAAGATGTACCATTCAATAACTTCAGATTTGTCACCATCGGCGTAGGCATGGCTTTACAATGCATCATTCTGAATCTCTTCAGAATCTCTACAGTATATTTTCCTTGGTTAAGGAAAATCCCACTCGATCTCTGCCATACCTCTAGACCTAAGAAATAATGCATCATACCCAGGTCTTTCATCTCAAATTCTGTAGCAAGCTTCTTCTTACTTTCAGTGACGAGCTTCTCGTCTCCTGTTAGAAACAAGTCATTCACATACAACAATAATATCAGAAACCCTAACCAGAATAGGGTAGCGCACCACTCGACCAAGATAGGCCTCCAAGAGATAACCTAAACACCCTTACTCTGTAGCTACGTCTCCTCCTCAAACTTGCGCACTTTTCCTTGAGAGAGAGAACTTGTGTGTTGTGTATATGCTCCAAATGAGGTGCCTTGCGTCTTATAAATACAAGTTGAGCCACCCTAAAATTAGGTCATGGCCGACTTGTATAAATGACACTTTCTGATTTACATTTTACTTTTACAAAGGCACAATAGGGACGACTTTACAAATACAACATAATATTATTCTTTTAGGGTTTTGACTTGGTCTAATACAATAAGAATATCTTCCGAAGCTACTCAAACTTCAACAAAATTAAATGGGTTGAATCAAATATTTTGGAATATAAATAAATAACCACCATTCAAAGTATGCACTTCAAGCTTCAAAAAAAAGATTGTTTATGATTACCACATACATGAACTACAAAACCCTGATCAAACAATGATATGATTGATAAAAWGACAATCTTTCCCCTCTAAAAAWAATAACAAGCAAGGAAACCCTRTTGTAAGTGAAATYGGGTCTTAGAAAAATCACTAAATAGTGCATTCATRAAGCTCTCTCTGCATCAAACTCTGTTTAAATTAAACAATAGTCCTGGCACCTTTAGAGTCCAAATCATAAAGCATATGCAACAGTTCTCTCRCCAACAAATGCCACAGCGATRCTTGGTGTATTCAGATTGAGTATTCAGATTGAACCATACTCAAAGAARATATAGCACGCAAATCAATGAATATATGGAGTGAGGTATAGAAATTTGGGTGTGATTTGGGATGGTGAGGGTTAAGTCGAGTCGGAGGTGCAAGACTAGAAAAATATCACAGTTTACTCTGTATGCAAATCGGATCTGTAATTAGCTTGCAAACTAGATCTGCAATGAATCACCAAATAAATCTTGGGTCTGAGTATCCTAACCGACATTAGCAAATACTAGATTTAATACGTTAAATGTAACATTAATTAACGGGTTGTCAAAATATCCAATAGTCAGGACCATCACATTAGTTAAAATATCAAAACCCTGACTTAAAACTAGAATCGACTAGCATGTAGAAAGCAGGAAGTGGATCCTTTGAAGTTGTTTGGAGACGATGCATAAGGATCAGATTCCGAAGAATGATTGTTATCTGAAGGACAAACAAAATCTTCTTGTTGCATGCCTTTACCAGATCAACACGTAGTATTAAAATAACGGATTCCTAGAGATGTAATGTTTCTGAGAAAAATAGTTGGTTATAAAGATATTCAATGAAGCTCAAAAATATAAACATTTGATGGGAAAAGTTTTAAAGGGGTTCTATATCTAAAAATAAAAAACTTTTAAAGAAACAAGTCCTGCCATTGGGCTATGGGGTCAAGATGAATTGGATTCTCCACAATAAATTATGTGCTAGTCTTTTCCCTCACCATTGGCTGGGGTAAAAGCACTAAATCTAAGAGGATGATGCTGATACCAATGGGATTAAATCGATTAAAAGAAAACAATCAGATGCAAAGATAGTATTCGTAAACAATTTGGATCTAGTGAAGCAAAACTGTAAAGTCTTTCCTTAGGTTAAATCCAAATTATAAAAGAAAAATTTGAAAGGAGAGTTAGATCTACCTCCTAGCTCTCCTGCACAAATCTACCTCGCATCACACTCCACTTCAACAACATGCATCAACACTCTCCATTAAGCTAATAAGAAAACCCTAAAACAAATGAACACAACTTTGGACAAGAATCTCTTCCTTTACTATTCTCCAAAAATTTTCAACCCTTCACAAATGAGAGGCCCTCCCCTTTTATAGATGAAGAGTAAGCCTAAAACCACTTACAAAAACATGGTAAGAAAACAATACCATGGGTGGAATAAAAACCATGACCAAAATGTTATTTTGGATGTGCTCTTACAAATAGAAATATGATTTTTCCACTTTTCATAGTGCACACCTTTTAGGAAAGGGTCAAAGTGGACCAACAAGCCTAGCATGTTACTTTATTGGTGAAATAAATCATGTGTCAAATCAAAATTCTCCCTTCCACTTAAATTGTGAATTATGCATGTGCTCAAATAGGAAAAGGATGCTCCATGGATCAAATAGTACTCCAATGTGTAATATCAACCTAAGATGATAGGTTAGGCCCCTAGGGCATCATTAATTCGTAGTTTCCAAGTGACAACTTCCTAGTAAGCATAACAATTAAATTAATTTTGACACTTGCTTAAGTTTTACCTAGGGAAACATTATTAATTGTTTTAAATGAGTCCATTCCTAGAGAAAACCCACATTTCTTAAGTTTTCAGATAGCAGATAGACAAATTGATGAAATTAGTGATGGAAACAAAAGGGGGTATGATCATGTGATGCTTCTCAAAGATGTAGACATGCTTAGGTCAATCTTTGTGCCTCTAGCTTTATTTAGCTAGGCATTTCTTTTTACAGTAACATTCTAGAGGGAGTCTTACTACTTCGGTATGCACATACTTCCCCTTTCTTTTCTTTTCTTTTGTTTGATCATTTTTCTAGGTCCTTTTTTCTTTAGATAGGCATTTTTCTCTTAGGACTTTGAAAGTGGGGGGGACCATAGTGAAGTAGTTGTACTTTGTTTTCTTGGATCTGTTATCGCACAGTTTGTAGTTGGAGTAAAGGATGGATGAAAGAAAGGCAAACTGGTGAAACTAAGACTATCCTACCACTGTCACCTCAATAGGATAGCTCTTTCTGTTAAGAGTGGTAGGCCCAGGGGAGACATCCCCGGTGACCTGGGGTTTTGAGAAGGCAAAGGTTTAAAAGGATAAGTAGTTTTCCCCCTCAAAAGTCACCACCAATCAGAAAGTCCGGCTTAACAGCCAATAAAGATAAAGATAACCAAAAGTGTACCTGCCTGAGAACAAAGCAACAAGAAAACTATATATGTGCAAGATCACTTGCTGGTTAGTACGTCATATAATCAAGGACTTTCTGATATAAATCAATTGAGCAATAATATTAATGAAGCGAATCAATGATGTACAATAGCAATGATTACAATATATCACTTCACAATAAATGCTAAAGAAACTTCACAATGAGCAAATGGCAATTTATCATCAATGTAACAATACCAACATTCAAAGCAACGCTTTAGCCAATCTTTCAATTGGTTTAAAGATACAATAAATGTTGCATGGATATAGTTATAACACAAGTAGATGACAGCAGCAATAGTGTTAGTAAGTGTTAGTCTAAGCTAGGGTTACAAGGATTAGTAATTGTTCAAAGTATTGGATGTGTGTATGATC
>JASDQU010712695.1:16685-27435 GCA_032191745.1 Picea mariana
ACGTGATGCTAGCGACAGGGACATTATCATACCACTTCCTAGCATTTCCATGCAGAGTGGCAGAGAAAAGTTTCATTACCAAGTCTTCAGCATCATCACTGATAGGGTGGAGTTGAAAGAAAGCCCAAAAATTACTCATGTGATAGTCGGGTCTTTCCCCATCACTACCAGTGAATCTAGGGAGCCACCTTTCGTACTTCGGGGGCATTTGTCGAGGGTATCCCGGGATTTTACTGATGTCTAAAGGTGTGAAGTTTCTCGGGTCCCATTGAGAAGTCATACTTCGCATCGTCATCAATGGAGTCGCCAGATAATTTTCTTGAAATTATCAAAGAAATAAGAGAATCATCCCTAGTGGAGTCGCCAAGTAACCTTGTAAGATAAAAACTCTTGAGGAAAGGCTTACCGAAAAAGTGTCGTCTTTTAGGAGAATTGACTCAGTGTTCCTCAGCAATGGCGCCAAAATGTTATCGCACAGTTTGTAGTTGGAGTAAAGGATGGATGAAAGAAAGGCAAACTGGCGAAACTAAGACTATCCTACCACTGTCACCTCAATAGGATAGCTCTTTCTATCTAGGGTGGTAGGCCCAGGGGAGACATCCCTGGTGACCTGGGGTTTTGAGAAGGCAAAAGTTTAAAAGGCTAAGTAGTTTTCCCCCTCACAAGTCACCACTGATCAGAAAGTCCGGCTTAACAGCCAATAAAGATAAAGATAACAAGAAGTGTACCTACCCGAGATCAAAGCAACAAGAAAACTATATATGTGCAAGATCACTTGTTGGTCAGTACTTCATATAATCAAGGACATTCTGATATAAAGCAATTGAGCAATAATATTAATGAAGCGAATCAATGACGTACAATAGCAATGATTACAATATATCACTTCACAATAAATGCTAAAGAAACTTCACAATGAGGAAATGGCAATTTATTATCAATGTAACAATACCAACATTAGAAGCAATGCTTTAGCCAATCTTTCAATTGCTTTAAAGATACAATAAATGATGCATGGATATGGTTATAACACAAGTAGATGACAGCAGCAATACTGTTAGTAAGTGTTAGTCTAAGCTAGGGTTAGAAGGATTGGTAATTGTTCAAAGTATTGGATGTGTATGATCAAGGTACTCAAACATAGAAGGTCTTAGACCAATGCGTTATTAGGGAAAATGGAGTCAAAATAGCTGCAAATGTTGAAGGCTCGAAATGATAGTGATAGGGCTAAAGAAAAGAGGGATATGATGGTTGAAGTATTGCTAAGGCAAGGCTTCAACCTATCAACCCTAGGGGAGACAGCTCACTAAGGTGTAGTAAACCTAGCCCTTAGTGCGTTTTCCTCCTTCTCTAACTCAAAAGACAAGTTAAAACGGCTAGCTTGAGTAATAAATGGTAGGGCTCAAGACAAGAGAGTTTGATGATGAAGTGTTGCTAAGGCAAGGCTTCATCAATCAAACCCTAGGGGAAAACGGCGCACTAAGGTGTAGAAACCCTAGGCCTTAGTGCGTTTTGCTCCTTCTTTAGCGCAAAGGGTAAAGTAAAAACGGCTAGCTTGAAGAGTGAATGGTAGAGTGTTGCTATGGAAAGGCTCTAACATTTATCTTCAGCAAAATAAATGGCTCTTAGCATAACTTAGTAGGGACATGAAACAAGGACACCAACATGTGCTTGTCCCCTAGGGTTTAGTGCCGCAAATTATAATAACAAAATGCAAGTAAAAAATACCATATCCATTCAATAAAGAAGGATTGCAGAAATTCACTTACATCCACCAAGCATTCATATAGCCAAACCCTAGTTGTAAACCTTCCACCAAGAAAATGCCAAAATAGCCAAGAAAAAGCCTCCTCCAACAAGTGTGCATCAAATTTTCAGCCAAAACCCTAAAGAAGGGTGCAAATTTCAGACCTCACACAAGTGTGAGTGAAAGAAGATCCAAAAATGAGAGTTAAAACCCTCAATTTATACAATAGCAATGACCTTAATTTAATTTTAGGTCACAAAAAGCCGACAAGGCCAAAAATACATAATAATATTGTTTTACATTAAATGTCATAAAGTAAAAAATAAAGAAATACATAAAGTAAAACCCTAAAAGGGTGACATCATGCCATAGAAGGGTGACATAGGGCTCAAGAATGTGATGTCCGGCCTCAAGGAGTGGAATGTTGGGCCTCCAAAGGCCACGTGTCATGATAATGTGTGCAAACGTGCCATGGCATTTACGTCCACCTATCAAACCACCTCCGAAACCAAATCATCCGTCAAACCCTAGCCTCCAAGACGACATCAAGGGCTAATGGGTGATGTCCTAAGCCTCCAAAGGCCATGTCCAAGTATAGAAAGGTGACATCATTTGCGGTTCATCATCCTAAGCCTTCCTCATAAGGCCAAACTATTGAAATATTGTAACTTCGAAGAATATTCTACCTAAGAGAGAGTGTTAAATAATATTGTTATATTATATTTATTAATTACGCCCTATTGTGCCTTTGTAAAAGTCAGCCCTATTCTGCCTTGACAATTAATTGTAAATTAAGAGGGTAAAGTGACAGGTCAGCCCAGACCTAATTATAGGCTGGCTAGACCACTATTTATAAGAGAGGTCAATGCCTCATTTGGAAACACACACTCACCTAGCTCTGCAATGTGCAAGTCTTGGAGAAGAAATTGTTGCAACTGGAGGTGACGTCAAGGAGGATTTATGTTATATCTCTTGGTATTTCTTTCTTAAGTGGTGCGCTACTCTTCCTAGTGAAGGAATAGAGGAGGATCTTTTGTTTGGTCTTTGGTCTATCTATATTGAGGAAGCTTTTGCTAGTTTTTCTCCCCCATGAGGGTTTCCCAAGATAATCTGTGTGTCTCTATTGTTTTTGTGATTTCCTCTCGTTCAGTGATCTTTTTGTTAACTTTATAGCAGCTATTAAGTTTCTTTTCAATTTACAAGATAAAAATAGCATAGGTAGGATCACTGGGAGAAACACAATCACAAGATACACAACATTTATCCTAGGAAATCCTCATGGGGGAGAAAACCCAGCAAAAACTTCCTTAATATAGATTGCCAATACAATGCCAAGACAATAAACCAAAACACTAGAGAATATCCAACACTAAGCAATGTGCCTCTCTCTTCCTTCTTCTCCCAACTGCAGCTATCTCCAAACTTGCGCACTTGTTGAGTGGAATGAGTGAGTGAATGAATGAGGTGCTAGCCTCTCTTATTTATATTAGCTGATATGCGCTAGGGAGGTGTCTCTTCACTGGGCATAGCCGACTTCTTCACTTAGTGGTTAAAACCACTTTAATTAGGCCTGGGGCCGACTTCTTAATTTGCATGATATAATTAGGGTTTGACGGTTGACCAATCCGCAAAAGGGGATTTGGTCATTTACAAAGCCCGACATGATCAATCCATAAAAGGGGATTGATCTAATCAATAATGACTCAATAATAAATAGAATACTCTTTGTAGTTAGAATATTTCAACACTCCCCCTTAACAAGAAGAGTATTCTACAACGTCGTCAAGAGAGAGAGAGGGCATCAACAGCATTTGAAACACTAACTGGCATATCTATAAATCATCAGAAGTTTTTCTCATCATCATTCACAGCATTAAGTTGGAGTAGCATCATCATCATCTTCATCAACATGAATTAGTATAACACTAATACATCATCATCATCATCAATAACATCAATAACAACATCATCATCATCACAGCATGAAGATTGGAGCAACAACATTATCACAGAACGAAGGCTGGAGCAACAACATCATCACAGCACAAAGGCTGGAGCAACAACATCATCACAGCACGAGGGTTGGAGCAACAACATCATGATAAGGGATAACTGGCCCCTTTCCAAAGAGAGAATGGGATCTTCATCTTGATATTATGGTAGCTGCAGGAGGTATTAACCTCCATATGTAACCTTTGATAAAATATAAGACATGTCGGCTCAACAGCATATATAATATTAAGATATTATCCTCTGGGAAGACAAGTTGGCCCAAACAGGTGACAGAACCACAATAAATAGAGGACGTCTTGGCTCATTTGTTCACTCATTCATACACTCTTAGTCACCCAGAAACAGTGCACAAGTTTGGAGGAGGAGTAGCAGCAATTGCAATTGCACGGTTTTCTTTTTTTAGTCTTTCTGGTACTTTCTCTTGTGCGCTACCCTTAGAGAAGGTGTGCTCTCTTGGTTATCTATTGGTTATGGTATGGCTTCCTGGATTCATTCTTTCTGTCAAAGGTTAAGGTGCTCGGGGGTGGCTTTATGCCTATGGTTGGGTGACAATGGTGTAGCATTGTCTATGGTTAAACGAGCACATCAACATTATTCTAACAGGTTATGGGCCCACACTACCTTCAGAATAGTCTAACCGTTGGAAGGTAGATTGGGAGTTCCTTGTCAAGATGGAGTCAAGTTTCAGATTAGAAGACAAGCTTAACGAGACTACAAATTTCAAAGGTATGCACTTGTATATTCTTTTCAAGTTATATCATCCAGCAAAGCATTAGTGTGTTTGCAGGGGATGTACAAGAGACCTTGTCCAAGCAGTGAATTCAATACATTCAAAGAAACAAGCGCACCCTTCCTAGCAGTGAAGACTCCAGGTTTGATTATTTAAAAATTGATATGTCTCTAGCTGTTATGGCATTATTATCTTATGTTGCATCTTGATCTATTGAAGTTATGATCATTATACTAACCCCTTAATACTAGAGATACAATTGTTGATCTCCTCTCTAGGAGATATTCTTGTTTTTATGTAAATGCTTATTGTTTACGAGATGAAGTTGATCACCTTTAGGAGATGTTCTTGGTTACTGACCTAGACTCCAGGAAGGATATCTTCCATGGAGGATACCATGGAGATTTTGTTGTTCGTGTTTCTTGTTCCGGGCAAGTTATAAGAGATAAATCTGAGGAGTCAAACTCAGAGGGAGCCAGTGATCAAGAAGAAACCAGCATAGTTTTGTGACACTTTACAGAATGCAAAGGGGCATGCAGCAAACGGAAGCGTGGTCTGAGGATTCTCTCAAATAGAGGGAGTTGATTTCAGAGTTTAAGATGAAGGATCTTGACCAGATCGGAAGCATGGTTGGCACCAGATGAGATCTTCAATGAGGAGACTAAAGAGTTTTATCATGATGGACAGGAAGTCCATGGCCACACCTATGACGACACATCTGAGGAAGTTGTGTGACGGGATAAGCATTTTCTTTGCAGAGAGCACCTTGTGCCAGTATATGGTTGAGCCATGACCGTATTATTGGGTTATAGCACAGTATGCAAGTACATATGTTGTGGTACAGATGGATATGATTGATCTTCGATGATGAAGTATGGCTGTCGGGATATACAATTTTTGGATTGGGAGTGCAAAAGATAGATCTAGCACCTGGGGTGCTACTTTAGCTTGGGATCGAGCAAGATTTCCAGACAAGCAGGGAAGCAGCTATCTATAGCACCCAGTCATATATCATAGCCAGTGAGAGAAGATATGAAGTAGGGTGGCTTTTCGAAGGATCTTGCGGGACTTCATCAGAGACATGGTGCAAGAAGGAGCAGTGAGGCTCCATCACTTATCCACAGATGAGAAGATAGCTGACATTTGCACTAAGACTTTGTCTGGGACAAGCTTGGCAAGAATGCATCCCTGGGGGAGTATTGATGATTGCAACATTATGACGATATTCCAAGATTGATCAGACGGACTTGATCATGTGGGAATAGGCCCAGATGTAATCTTCGACGGACTGAAGATTCGAGTTGCTACTAGAACTCCTATGTGTGAATTGCATCGAGCCTTGAAACTCTCACGAGTAGCTGAGTAGTTAACTCACAACCAGGTGAGTAGCCCCGATAAGCATAGGGCCGACTCTATCTCCACAGGAACTAAGCTGCAGACTAGGGGAGATAGGGAGCATCTACATCCGAAGTAGATGTGCCCCGACACAGTCTTCGACGGACTGAAGACTCGAGGTGCTTGAGGTGCAATTCCACGTGTCGGATAGCATCGAGTTGAATGCATTCACGAAGTGATCCTATGAGAGGATCACCATGAGGTGTTTGTGGCTCCAATGTGGTCATAATTCTTGTCATGGGACAAGAACGACCCGAGGTGCTAGACACACATCTCCGATAGCATCAAGCTAAATGCATTCACGGAGTGATCCTATGAGAGGATCAACTATGAGGTGAATGTGGCTCCGATGAGGTCATGATTCTTGTCATGGGACAAGAATGACCCGAAGTGCTAGACACATTGTGGTGGAGATGGATCATCAATATAGCTAAATGAGGCTCTTGGATATTGTGATGATATGTTTTCATGCCAGATTGCTACCAGATGATGTTGATAGTAATGATGATACTCAYAACATGGGTGTATCCATGGGTGAGAACGTCATGCGGGTGTAGCTTATGACGATGATGGTGACACACACTATGAGGTGTAACTCTAGTGTTCTCTAGCAAGTTGTGTCCCCTAGACGATTTTGACAAGTCCACAWGGGTGTAGCCATGTGTGACGTGATGATGTTACCTGTAGAATGGTCTACAAGACTATGAGAGTCTTGCCCATGYCATGTGAATATGGATGGATGTGTTTGARACCATTAATACCTCCCTAGCTAAGAGGGAGTGTTGATATTATGGTAGCTACGGGAGGTATTAACCTCCATATGTAACCTTTGACTAGAATAGAATATTCTGGAAGCAAGAGAAACCCTAAACAGGTGTGTGAAAACCCTAGAGGACATGTCGGCTCAGCAAAATATATAATATTTAAGATATTATCCTCCAAGAAGACAAGTCGCCCCAAATAGGTGACAAAACCACTATAAATAGAGGACGTCTTGGCTCATTTGTTCACTCATTCACACACTCTCAGTCACCGAGAAACAGTGCGCAAGTTTGGAGGAGGAGCAGCAGCTGCAATTGCACGGTTTTCTTTTTTTAGTCTTTTTGGTACTTTCTCTTGTGCGCTACCCTTGGAGAAGGTGCGCTCTCTTGGTTATCTGTTGGTTATGGTATGGCTTCCTGGAATCATTCTTTCTGTCAAAGGTTAAGGTGCTCACGGGTGGTTTTATGCCTATGGTTGGGTGAGAATGGTGTAGTATTGTCTATGGTTAAACAAGCACATCAACATTATTCTAACACTTCATACGAGTGGAAGATGATTCATGCATTCTGCACAGACGACATCAATTGGGTAGTTCTATTTATATATGTGTCTCAAAACCTTATCACATGTAAATTTAAAGAATCTATTTCATTGTTTATATCAAGCTGCAAATTTCAAATACTTTTTCATACTGATGTTTACAGAAAACACTAATTCTTTTTGCCTGCTCTAGGATTGCCAAATGTTGTGACGATGGATGGACTGACAAACAATCAAAACTGTATATTGTTGCTAACAAATCTAATCAAACAACGAGTTAAACTAGATTGGGCTGTTGTGAGCAGAACTAAATTTCAATCATTACTGTTTGGTAGACAACATCAAATGGAACCCCAAGAGTTAGTTCAAACAGTTGAACCATCTGCCCAAGGCATGTTGCCGATGGGAGAACCATAGGTTACTGGTTCAAATCCAGTCAAGTCCCTTCGGGTTACCAGATGCTATTGTGGCTGGCAGTTGGGTCATTCTCCATCCAGATATTCCAGGGAAGAAGGGAGGATCCCCCGAATTTTTTCTTGGAAAAAGAAATGATAACATCCATTAGAAACTTCAGTCATAATACTCCAACCCATAGTTTCTTCCTATTCTGTACTTTACTAAAGCTTCCTTTCCCAGATAAAAACAAAATAATCTGAGAAATCCATTCTGACAACAAATAGGCAACATTTAAATAACGAAAATTCATTGTTTGGGATGCACTTCATTAGATAACAATAAATACTTCCTTAACATTTGGCTGGCTCTTCAAGTCATGGTATCATTAATGATGAAAAAGGTCTTCCATTTAGTGACTTTCTGTGTTCTTTCATTAATGGAGATTAAGCAATAGTTTTTGAAAATCTTACCATGGTCCTCCTGAAAGTCGGAGACCTTGGCGCTGCCCAATTGTATAAAACCAAAATCCTCTGTGCTTCCCAAGAAAATCCCCCGTCTCTGCTTCTAACAGTATACCTTCCATCTCACCAATATGTCTTGCCACAAATTCACTGAACTTCACCTAGAGAATCCAAGTATTTACAGTAAATGTTAAAGAACTGATAAGAAAATTTAACTACTTCATAAATAACAATCTGGGCTGCTACTAATCTGGATAGTACATATCTACAGCTCATTCTTATCAGGAAATTTACACATAAGCATACAGAAATGTCTTTGTTTCCTTTCTACATATGGACAAAGACAACATGGATTCATTTTCTCATAGGATCTCAAATTTCAATGAATATACAACTTTTTTTTGTTAATTTAAAGGACCCTTTATCCTAGTAATCATGCTTTACTCTATCTTGATTACTCGATCATGAATCAGGAAGTTAGAACAGATTTTCAACTAAAGCAGAGCGGTTAAATATTTTTTTCCTTTTTTAATACAAATTCTATGTTATCAGATTTACTTCAGACTAGGTTATCACAATTAATCAGCTTAGACTTTGTCACCAGAGATGGAAAAGTTTTTCAGAAAAAAGGAACGAAATTTGTTGATTCTCAGGCCAAGCAAATATAATGGTGAATTCGCTGGTGAATTTGATTAAGAACTTACTGGTAAATTTGATGATGGACTTAATGGTGAATTCGACGACGAATATGATGGTAATGTAATGGCAAGGCAATTCTTTACATAAAATTTCTAAAAGAAAAAAGAGTGGAGATCCATTTCTTATTTTTCATAACCTTTAAAAATTTCAAAAACCTATATTATTTTTTCGTGACATGTTTTTGGTTATAAAATGTTTTAGAAAGTTATAACAAAATTCACTTAATTCTATTTGTCAAAATTGATGGAAAATTTTATCACAGATTTTTGCGCTGGCAAATTTAGTTTGAATTTCATAGTAGCCAAATTCAAACATGAATACAAACCAGGTGAATTATAACTTCAATATTCTTGATATGGGGATATTCTCAATATAAATTTCTATATGCAAAGAAAAGGTAAATACACTGCAAAAATAGCCCGCAGAACATAGATTTTAAATCAAGAATGGGGAGTTCCACTTAGTGCTAACCACCATCATCTTCAAGTGGCAGCATTGAGTGATGGTGGTGAGCACAAAGTGGACTATATATAAGTGGTACTGAATGATTGGGAGCAGACAATTTCTCTTGTCATTCAGTCCAATTCTAATATGGAGATGATTCAAGAGTTCTACCTTTATTAATCCTATCATTTCCAACTATCTATTTATTCTCTTAATATCCTTTGGCTTATTTTTTTCTCCTTAATATATAGTTTAATTTGTATGTACCTTCCCAAGMATGTTACTTATTATCTTCTTCTAGTAGTCTACAAGAGTGGGACGTGGTATACCCCTCAGTGCTCACCTGTTGTCTTCTATTGATGGCCACACTCTCATTAACATCTTCCATTCTTCTACTTAACAGTCTTTTAGCAATATGTTTTTCTGTCTYCACATGTCATCACGAGGGGATGCATGTTCCCTTCCTTGTGTCATCATAAGAGAATGCATGTTCACCTACCTTTGTCTATATAAATTCCTGATGGAATTGTTGTCATTGATGTCAATGGATCATAATGTCATTAATGTCATATTACGGCATTACAATACGCACAGCAATTCCAAGATTGAATTATATATATAGGATTACAAGTATATTAAAAAAGGGGTGCATGTGAAAAAGTAAAAAGTGAAATGGTGGTTTCAATCCTATGGGTTTGGGGTATTTGCCCATGGTATTTGGGGTATTTTCCCATGGTATTTGGGGTATTTGTCCATGGTATTGGGAATTAATTATTTAATGAATGGACATATCCCTTCATGAACGGTTATGAAAAAGTATAATAAGAGATAGTATTTGTTATCCCCACTTTTACAGATAACCAGGAGATCATGTCTCGAGGCCCACAGGTCCTAGACATGGAGTACCGAGAGTCGTATCAACTTTTAGCATGGCCCTGGGAGGCCCATCTTTTCTCCCTTTCAGCACCTCTACCTTGCCAGCAGCAGCAACATCCATCACCATCGGCTTGGTCTTGTGTCAGAGATGGTTCTTGCTCCACGAGGTAATGAGTTCGGGTATCATGGTATGTGTCACTCTGATCTTCAAAACCTTTGAATATGTGCATTTAATTCCTTTTGTTTCTAACAAATGCTTGGATCTTACACTTGTCCGATTGACCATGTCTGGGGGGATTGACAGGATGCCCTAGTAAAGCCTGTGTCCTTAGGTTCTGGTTTGCCACTAAGGGGATTTCTGAAAATCCATCATCTGCTCCCTTCATAGCACCACTTTTTTATCTTGCTTCCCACTCACCTATCCCATTACACATGTTTGGGCACTGGGTTGACCTATCATTTGAGGATTGCACCTTACCTAGTGGGAAGAAGGGGATAAAGGCCCAAAAGGTAAAAGCACGCTGGCAAAAGATAAAAGCCTTCGAATAAAACCTCGAGATGCTTCGCCCAGGGATCCCCGAGAAAGAAATAAAAGGCTTCTCAGCAAGAAACAAGGACCCGTAAAAAATGATAAAACAAGACCTAGTCAAAGGATAGGGGGTCTCATCACGAGCCAGCCTTCTCATT
>JASDQU010712696.1:3382-13587 GCA_032191745.1 Picea mariana
GTGTGTGTAGCAGAGCAACCTCACCTTCTAGTTGGGTTTTCTACTATAAGGGTTTTCCAAAGAAAATATTTGTGTTATTTTGTGGATGGGGTGTGACTGTATTTTAATGTTCTCTATTTTCCACATTTTATCTATTTCATGCATAAGCGAAAAATTAGTAATTAAATATTCTGGAATATAAAGGAATTTAACCTTCATAGTGTAGATTTCAATTTCATTTATCAGATCTATTGTGACGAAATTTTCTAGTGGAATATCCATGACAGTTCACAGATCAAATGTGGGGTTACATCTCGACATTCTATCTCAAATATTCTTAATTCAATCTTGGATTTTGATCAAACAATTTAATTCCTTTCGAATGATTCAAGAAATTTTGGAAGGTGAGGATTGTGTTCCTATATTGTTGTAGAACATATAAATATTGTTCCTTGTTTTGAACTAAATAACATTTTACAAATATATTTTTTCTTTGTTTCAATCTTATAGAAGCCATTTTTGCAATCAAAATTTACACACACACACACACACACACACACACACACACACACACACACATACATACATACTGAATATTCCTAGTCATCAACATGTGTGTGTGTGTGTGTGTGAGACTAGGAATATTTAGTGATTTTGAATGGGGGTCTGAGGTTTCAGATCTCTGCATTTTTTGGTCCTATGGCACTCTGAACATAGGCCCAGGTGAAAAGGGGTACAATCCCTTTCCATCATTATTTATTACTGACCATTTTCCCTCCCGTAGGAAATGTCACAGTCCAACCTACATCAAGAAGGGGACACCTAGTGAAGTAATTTCCCAGGCTCATAGCAATATCGAATGAATGACAACATGAGAGGAGGATGAGGTTGAATATGACCTCAGTCCAGACAAATCCAATCCCTTTTCTTATAATAGAATAGTTCCTTGGAAGGTGGAAAGGTGTAGGGACTCAGTCGAGCACGCTCCATAGAAATCAATTGATAACCTTTTGGAGCCAGATGCTCAGAACGAGGAGTTACCCTGAGGGATTTTGAATCATAAATTTAATGTCCCCTGCCAAATCACAAATTTCAATCATATCACTCATTTCAACTCATTTGATATTGATGCGAAGGAAGCACTAAGCTCGAAAACCTTCTATTCCTAGAAAGGAGGTCTCTCTCAGCCACCTGACTCAACCAAAGAATGAGAAAATAAGACAGAAATTGCTTCTGAAATTCCTATCAATCATGAATCTAAGAAAAGGTCCCCTTCATCTGAAGTAGTACACTCATTTAAGAAATCCAAGTGTATCAGGGAAAGAAGAGGGAAAGTGCAGATGGTGGTAGGAAAAGATATAAGGGTGGAGTAGGTCTCCAGTTATGTGGGTAGAACACTTGTCAGGAATTTCAGTGGAAATATGGTAGGAGAAGTAGCCCTGAAGCACTAGATGGATTCATAATGGAAACCACTACTCAGTTATACCCTGGAATCCCATGTCCTTTCTCGGGGTTGGAACTATATCATACTAAATTCCTCCATCGACTACAGTTCCCTAATAAAAAAGGAATGGACATGGGGGGCCTCTGGTCTGGTGCTTAAGGAATGGATAGTAGAATTCAACCCAATTCAGGAGCCAATGTATCTAAAGTGTATATGGGAAATCCTGCATGGGTTATCACTTACATTTTGGACTAGAGGAACAATAGATGACATAGGAAACAAGCTCAGAGTATTTTGGGGATTGGAACCCAATTGCGTTATTGGCCGTGATCGTTTTTGGGCATGGATATATGTTGATGTAAATGTGAGGTAAGGGTTAATGGGAAATGTCGATATTTTAATGGGAGAAAAAAATTGGCAACAAAATGTCAACTATTGGAAACTTCCCTTCCAATGCCACAACTTCCATGAAATAAGCCATATTAGATCTTGTTGTATTTGTTTCTCTCAGCTATAGAAAAACCCCTCAAAAATATGGAAAATTATATCAACCCTAGGAATAAGAGAGAATTTAGACTTTGTTGCAGAATGTGATCTGATCACGGAGACCTGGATTGACTCTTCCTTGGGTAATTCTCAAGCATTCCCATGTCTTAATTCCTTCCATCTAGATGTAATTAAGGATAAGGATAATATCCCAAGTGTTGATGTGGCTTCCCTACCCTCCCCTTTCCTCCTCCCCCCCACCCCCCATTCCCTCTCCACTGACGAAGTCCTCCCCTTTGTTCCTTGCTCCCCCTTGAAAGTCTATGATCCCTTAATCAAGTTTGAGGTCGAAGCCCAACTACCCTTGTATCCAATTCCTAATAATCCCCTCTTGTAGTTGTATTGTTTGAAGTGCCTTCCCTCCCCCCCTCCAGAGGATGAGTATCCCCCTAGTGTATTTTCCCCTCCCTTATCTGCGAACCTCCTCTCAGTCGAAGGAGGCCTTAAAGCTCTCCTCGATCCCTAAAAACCCCCATTTCTAAACCCCCGCTCATCATGTTTGGAAAATTATATGAGTTGCATTCTAAAAGATGTCTCAAGTAGGATTCCCAATTCAAAGGGGTAATTTCCTTGTACCCTCCTCAATCTAAGCCAGCGAGAAGGAAATTTCACCTTTTGAATGCCCAAGAAAAGTCTGTCGTATATTTCAAAAAAGGAAAGAAAATTGATATTACAAGGGCCCTTAGAGAAGGAAAATCCCTAGGACCTCCTACCATATGGTGATACTATATTTGAATTCCATGGGGGTTCGGGGGGCACGAAAAAAATCTATCCCTCAATATATTATTCAGTATTCTCAGGTTAGATGTGTTAATGATCCAAGAGACTATGTGTAGTGGAGAAAAAGATAAGGAAACCTTCAAGCCCTGGTTGAAAAAATGGTCCTTCTGCTCCATATATGATGTCGAGATGTCAAGAGGACTCCATATAGGATGGATCCCAGACCTCAAAGACCAATACTTGTCCTTATCTCAATCTGTTATTTCTATTAAGATGAAGTATAAAAATAGTGACCTATATTTTACCTATGTCAATATATACGAACACTATGTTGACATGATCCCATATTGGGAAGAATTAAAATTTGAAGGTGCATTCAATGTCCCTCTAACCATAGCATGAGAATATATAAAATTATCTCTCTCACTAAAATAAATTTGGGGTTTTAACCCCATAGTTGATAGCCATAGAAATCACTTCCAATCCTTCATGAAGACCCTGCATTTAGTGGACATTAAACCAGTCAAGCTTTCACCCACCAAGTGGAACTTTAGAATAGGAGAAGAATCTATAGTGAAAACAATTGATATATTTATGGTGTTAGAAGGGATTACAGAGTCAGGAATTCAAATCAAATCAACAGTTGTAGAAGAAGGTATCTCATATCACCACCCAATCACTTTGTATATTATCTTCAACACTTAAGCACCTCCACCCCCCTAAAAATAATCAAAGTATGGATCGAGGAAGATGATTTTAAAAAAATGGTATTTATGGAATGGAATAAGTTATACCAATCGAAACCAGAACCCTTGATGATGAAAATGGAATCTATCCTGGCTTGATTAAAATGGGCCATCAAATGCCCAAAGGGGTTGGATCTAATGGTGAAAAGTGAGGATTTTTTCATCTTTGGGCAAAGTTCAATTCCCGTGAGGGCCTAACCTGAAGCCATGGGGGCACCTTGAGGTAGTGGTCGAATGTGTGGTTGCACCCGAAGATATTATATTAAATAATATCATGACCCATGCACACATAAGTGGATCAAATCCCACCCCCATGTCCTCCAAATTAAAATCCTGCAAGGGCGTAGACCAATTGGCAAGTGTTGTGTAAATGGAAGGAAATGTAAAAAGGATGTCTCGAGTTCGATTCTCACCCTGATTTATCAAGAGATGTTCTTGCGAGCGATGCAATTCTCCCTAGGGATTATAAGGCATCTGACAGGATTCGACCCCGTGTCACGCAAGTACAATACTGTCATCGTTACCAATTCCCCTAGTTACAAAAACCAAAAAAATAAGGGCCATCAAACAATGGCTCCCAATTTTTAGAGCTTGCAACCAAAGAGATATAAAAGAGATCGAAGAAAACATCTCCCTCCGCTCAGGCTTATTGAGGAAGGTCCTCTTCATCAAATCCAATTATACAAGCTAAAGGAATTAGAGGTTCACAAATATACCTAGTTGAAAAAGGAGGAAATATCTTTGTGTTTGAAAAGAAATACTTTATGGCTTGAAGCCAGAGACAACAACACCAAAAATTTTCATCATTTCGCAAACTATCAAAAGACATCAACACTATTTGGGAAATAAATAACAAAGAAAGAGTTTCAGTAAGCTTGTTCTTTCAAAAGGAAGAGGTGGGGCCTCAATATTTCAAAGAGAAATTCAAATCACCTAAAGGTTGTCCTATCCAGGAATTTTTTACCATCGTCTCAAAATTCCTTGTAGTGTTCTTAGAAGAGATGAATCAGTCCATGGTAGAAGAAGTATCAGAGGAAGAGGTCCATTCGGTTATTTACTCTATGCAAAATGGAAAGAGTCTGGGACCAAATAGATATGCAGTGCAATTTTTCAAATGCTTCTATGACCATATCAAAGACGATACGTTGTTGGTTATTATAGAATCACAATGAATTGGCAAGGTGATTAATTCATTCAACTCTACCTTCTTATGTCCAATCCTAAAAAGGAAAAAAGGAGAAAATTTTGGACATTTCAAGTTGATATCTTGTTGTAACACGATATACACGATAATATCTAAGGTGATTGTAAAATGCATGAAACACTTTCTAGATACAGTCATAGGAGAAGAACATTTAGGCTTCCTAAAGAATAGGAATATCCATAACGTGGTAGCAATAGTCTGAGAGACTTTCCATTCTACTAAAAAAAGAATCTGAAGGTGGCTATATTGAAATTGGATTTATCCAAAGATTTCGATAGAGTAAAATGGACTTTTTTTAGATTGATTTTGATCCAAATGGGAATGAGAGTAAACTTGGTAAACTAGATGTTGGGGTGTCTACAAAATGCTTATTTCATTGTGATGATTAATGGGGTGCCCTCACATTTCCTTAAAGGTACACGGGGCATTAGACAAGGATGCAAGTTATCTACCTTCTTATCTTTTATCATAGTTGAATCTTTACGTAGGATGTTGAAGTAAGAAATGAATAATGGATCCCTTAGAGTGAAGGTTACAGAGAGTGAAGAAGTGACTCACCTTCAATTTGTTGATGACATTTGTTGCAGTGTCAACGAAACTACCCAAGATGTAAAGGATTTAAACAACACTTTATACCTATTTTTTATATCCAAAGGTATGTCCATTAACATAGATAAATCATGTATCATTCTAAGCAATTGTTTGGAACCATGAAGCCAACTCGATTCTGACAATTATTCCATCCCCCACCAAATCCTAGATGATGACTTCAAGTACCTTGGTTTTCATTTAAAACCTGACAATTATAGAAAAAATGATTGGGATTGGATCATTTGAAAAATAAAAGTGAGAATAACAATCTCGGTCAACAAACTATTATCCAAAGGGGGAAGACTTGTCCTTGTTAAAGTAGTGTTCCAAAGCATCCTGATATATTGGAATTCAATAGTAGTTGTGCACAAATAAGTCTTAACCAAAATCTGAAAACTAATCTTCCAATATCTGTGGTCTAGTAAAAAAAAAGACCCCATCTTCCCAAATGGTTTTTAATCACCTCACCCAAAGAGTTCGAGGGATGGGGAATTAAGGAAATGCATTTGATCGTCCAGGATCTGGAAGGAAGAAACATATGGAGATTGAATATGTGAGATTCTCTATGGACCCAAGTAATGTCCTACAAATACTTTTCAAACGTTTCCATCAACAATTGGTTTAGATCTCCACGTAAATCCACAAAAGGATCTATTGTGTGGAAGGTGTTGGTCGAAGCATTCCCATTGGTGGGAAATTGGAAAGTTTGGAAGGTAGGAAATAGAAGAATCATTTAGATCAATGAAGATCCTTTCTAGGAGAAGGAAATAATTACTCCCTTTCTAAATCTCTAATTCACTCCTTAAGGGACCATTCAATATACAACTTAAATGATGCAAATGTGGGAATCCCCCAACCAAAAGTTCAGGATGGTTGGATTTCTCCTGAGAACTTCCTGAGGATCTATCAGAAGAATGGAATTGTTACATTGGAAAAATTTGTGAAAAATTCATCTCAATAGATGAAGAGATGAATCATTCTCTTGTTTAGTAAAAGAACCCTAAAGATGGTTCCTTTACATCCAAACTAGGCTACAAATCCTCGTTTGAATAATCATTCAAAAGCACCAAAAAATGGTGGTGGGAACTGATTTGGAAACTTAAGGCCCCACCATGATGCAAAATTACACTATGGATTTCCCGGAATGACAAATTACTTACCTGGGAAAATGGGATAAAATGGGGTTAGTGTGGGCCTAGTTGTTATCCATTATGCAAAAACAATTATGAAACTTTATCTCATTTATTTATCTTATGTCCATATGCAAGTCAGGTTTTCAAGCTAGTCAAAGAAAATTTCAAAGCCAAGGTAGAATGGAAAAAAACTAAGATGGAGGAATGTGTCAAAGATTGGATTTAGGACATATCGGTCAAATTATATGCAGGGATTCCTAGAATTCTCATCTCTAACATATGGTGGGCCCGAAAAAAAAAAAAATTAAGGATAGACTAATGCCACCGGAGTTTATTGTTGCTCTCACCATAACTCAATCAAAAGAATTCAAAGAATATATGAAAGTGAAAAACCCTCGAGTTCTGGTTATGCCTAATTTAGATTATGAGACTACCTAAGGATTCTTTGATGGAGCAATTAAGGGTCATACCCCCATGTGTGGAGTTGGAATAGTTTTCTATATCAATCATAATCATTATATCTTCATAGTATATGCTCCAGGGATAGGTTCAAACAATAGGGAAAAATCCATAGTACTTTGGGCATTATTGGAATAAGCTAAGAAAAAGGATATCATGAATATATAAGTAATGGGGGTTTCAAATATCATGATAGATTGGGAAAAAGGAAAAAACTAATCACAAGACATTCGTCTTTCTCCCATCATGCGAGATATCAAGCTAGCCACTCAGTCCTTCAAACTAGTTACTTTTCTCCATATCCTTTGATAACTCAATACAAAGGCAGATGAATTATCCAAAGAATCCCTCAGCCAGTCAGTGGGAGATTTTGGATTCTATGAATTCCTCAAAGGAGAATAAATAGAAGTTATGGGATTTGGCCTTTAGTCATCTCTATGATAACCATAATTTTTTTGTACTCTCATAAATAAATGATTTTTTTTTTAATGTATATGTATAGAATCTTAAATCATAGGAACTAGACAATGACATAAACACCTATTAGAGGTGATTGGATTTTCTAAATAACTATTTGATAGGCTTATAAAAGCTCTTGTTTTGGACCAAAACATGTATTTCACTTTTTGGTGATAATATATGTTTTTTCTCCTTGATATATATATATATATATATAGAGAGAGAGAGAGAGAGAGCATCAACAATGTATCTTTATCTAGCATTTGATAAGATGTTTGAATTTCATAGTGATTTCATTAAATGAGATAAATGGATTACCATTCTCTTTTTCCCCTATTTTTTACACTATATTTTCTCACCATAATTGTACAGTAACAAAACTCATATGTTGAAGGTCTAATTAATTTGTAATTTCAAATTATTGATATGGCGTGTTCATTACTTTCTTATCTAATGGGTTTATAACATTTTCTTTCCCATAAGCCTTTTCTCCAAGGAGTGTCTTGATTTCATATTCTTGTTTTTCATTTTCCCAAAAAGATTTAGGATTTAGATTTCAACATCCTTCACAACATTTTCTTTACCATAAGCCTTTTCTCCAAGGAGTGTCTTGATTTCATATTCTTGTTTTGCATTTTCCCAAAAAGATTTAGGGTTTAGATTTCAACATCCTTCACATTTTTTTTTCAATGATGCCCCTTTTAATATATACTTTGCTTCTCTATGTGACCATCCTTTTATTTTCCTTTCTTTAAATTTATCTTTTCTAGCCAACTTGTTTAAGGCTAGTTAATCATAATGAGCTGCAATTTCTTATAGACATTACATTCCTATTCAACTTCTTGAGCAATCCTTTTTGCAAATTTTTTGGACATTTTCCTTGGTAAGTTGAGGATTAGGTTCAACAATTTTTAATTTCAGTCTATTCTTTGGAACCTAGTGGACCATATGAATGCAATTGATGAATCCACTAAAATTGCTTATATATAATGAAAAATCAACAAAATTAATTGAGGTTTGAGGGAACTATATATTAAATTGATGCCCAAGAGTAGCTTGTTTATTTATGGAACTTGAGACTAAAAAGGGAATGATATAAATACATTATCCCAATTTTATAGATAATTAACAAGTATAACAATAAGATGACCTTTGTCCTGCAAGAAAAACCACCTGTTTCAATACTAGTAACAACTTCTCCCCTACGAAATTATGCTTTATCATGCTTTTGAAACAGTCCCCAACTTGCTTTTATATTTTGTAGCTAATAATGATTGGTTCTGCATCTTCTTCATCACTGGAATAATCAATTATTCCATATGTAGTTTATTCTTATATTGCGAGGGAACAATACTTTCATGTACCATGTTATAAGTGCAATGTGTATAAAAAAACATGGAATCCTTTTCTAAAGTATCAATTTTATATGGAAATTCCCCAACAACATACATTATTTTGCTAGGTTCAAACAATGGTTGTGCTCTTTTTTATTCTAATCCCATGTTCTCACTCTAATACCAATTGGGTATAGGTTCATTTTATTCTTATTTCTTCTTTTATAAACTTGATTTTATGAGATGAAACCTACTCTCTTTGTCTTTTGATCCACCATTATCATAGTTTTCATACCATCTTCTTAGTGTCTTATCTATGCAAACTTGTCCTTTGGTTTCATATTCATTACCAGAATCTAATTTGTAGATTTCATTGTCTAAATCAAATTCTTCCAAGCACAAATTTTCTTCTGTATAAATGGCTATGAATGGCTATGACCTTAAGTCCCTATGTGTACATAAATTGCTATGACCTTAAGTCCTTATGTGTACAGTCTTTAGAAAAATAAAATGATTTTCCATAAAGATAACATCATTTTTTATCATATTGCTTGTTTTATCAAGCTAATTTCTTTCACGAGAAAGTGTTTTTTTCCAATAATTCCTTTTTAATTTTTTGTATTCATCTCAAGGTTTTCTTAACCAATATTCTCTTTTCTTTTGGAAGTGGCCTTTTTCTTTTTACACTTTTCCATAGGTTTTTAAAAAAGAAAAAACATTAGAAGTTTTTTATGTCAACATGATGTTTGTTTTTTATTAGATTTTATGGATTTTTTTATCCTTACAAGAGTCTTCTATAAAACAAAAATCTAACCATTTTGTTTTGCATCATAGCATGAACATTTTTAGGGATGGATTTGGCATTCTAGTTGTTATATTTTTCTTTATGGTGTAGTCTTTTGCATGGCTAGTATTAAATGTTAATTTATTATAGTCAAAAGAATTCATTGAATCCTTTGATGCTAAATAGTTCCATCCTCATTAGCATTTTAAGATCACTATCATTTGATATTTCTCGATGTAATTTTAATGTAACCACAATGGTTTTCTTGAGAGACTCAATATCTATAATCTGTGTTTTATAAAATGGATTTTGTTCAATGTAATTTTAATGTAACCACAATGGTTTTCTTGAGAGACTCAATATCTATAATCTGTGTTTTATAAAATGGATTTTGTTCAATAAGAATTATGTAATTTTAATGTAACCACAATGGTTTTCTTGAGAGACTCAATATCTATAATCTATGTTTTATAAAATGGATTTTGTTCAATAAGAACTATATGCCCAAATTTATCATTTTCCATGAGAGGTTGATTTTCCATCTAGAAAATTAATATACTTTCAAATTGATTTACGGTGCATTATACCATCTCATCATCTGTAAATTCATTGTCTTCCTGTCATAAATGGCAAAGATTAACCCATTGTTGTAATCTTCTTTCTCTTTGACATGTAGAGAGATTAACAAACTCTAAACGTAGATTTGAAGAAGATTTTATATCCATTTTTTCATTTGATTTTTGAGATTTTGCATATTCTACTCTCCTAGATCTAGGAAATGGGTCTACCTTAGGTAGAGCCTTTAA
>JASDQU010712696.1:18991-33120 GCA_032191745.1 Picea mariana
ATTTTTTCATTTGATTTTTGAGATTTTGCATATTCTACTCTCCTAGATCTAGGAAATGGGTCTACCTTAGGTAGAGCCTTTAATTGATGTTTTTGTCTTTTTATTTTTCTTATTTCGTCAAGCAATTATGCTAGTTTTATCATTTTCTCTTGTGTTAACTTTTTTGAAATTTCTATATTTTTTTCTATCATTTTCTTTTATGTTAACTTCTTTGAAATTTCTATATTTTTTACTATGTATTGCACATATCTTTGAAGTAACTTATAAACATGTATACAATTTTTTTTTATCATGCATGTGTATGTAAAAATAGTTCAATAAGATGCTTCCATTATAGTGGCATTTCCTTTTAATGTGTTTTGTAAGATTCACCTTGAGACTTTGGAATTCATTACCCAATAGTGTGTTTTGTACCATAATATGGTTTATTGTGTGGTGTGTAGAAAGCATTCATTTTTGTGCCAATAGAATCATTGAATTTTTGTAAAGTGGAAAATTTTGTCTTTTTATGAAGATTCACACAATCTCTCTTCTTTGCGGGAATTATGAGATTGATTGAATTGCAAGTTCTTAACTATACAATATTAGTCCCTGCCATAGGCAAATAGGGATTATAGCGATCAATAAATCGTTGACCTGGTATTAAATTGTGCATTGATCACAAATATTTGCATATTATCTATTGTTGGAACAAGGGAAGTGAAAACATCGATTTTTATATAATAGAAAGTACCATGTTTGCCAAGATCTGATTAGACAACAGATTGGAGGTCTTATTGTCGGCTTCGTTATTCCCAATGTTATATTTGTTGGCATATCCAAAGTATTTGAATCGTATATGGTATTTTCAAATCATATATTTTCTTATGCATTGGTTGAAGGTGGATTAATGCTAGCATTAGTTCGAATGTTTCCTTAAGCATTTTCTGCTAGCTTGAATAGATTGTCTATGATATTAGTATGTCTGATTTTTTCTTTATTGTTGCATGCTTCGAGAGAAGAGGCTTGCCACACTGCATTTTTTCTTAAATTTTTGTACAGGGCTAGGCCCTTAGATGGTCCTGACAGTGTTAAGTGTTTACCTAACAGGTCTGGCAGTCTTAAATGTTTATTGTACAAGTGCGTTGGAACACAATTTCATTCCATTTTTTTGATGGTAGTCGGACATCTTTCGTCGATTTTTATATAATAAAAATTACCATGTTTGTCAAGATGTGATTGGACAACGGATTGGAGGTATTTTTTTCGACTTCGCTATTCCCAATGTTATATATGTTGGCATATCCAAAGTATTTCATCGTATATAGTCTTTTAGAATCATATATTTTCTTATGCAATGGTCGAATGCTAGCATTAGTTCGAATGTTTCCTTTAGCAATTTCTGCTACCTAAAATATATTGTCTACCATATTATTATGTGTGACTTTTGTTTTATTGTTGCGTGCTTCAAGAGAACAGGCCTGCCACACTACATTTTTTTCTTAAATGTTTGTACAGGGATAGGCCCTTAGGCGTTCCTGACAGTCTTAAGTGTTTACTTGATAGGTTAAATGTTTATTGTGCAAATGCGTTGGGATACAGTTTCGTTCCATTTTTTGATGCTCGACATCGTTGCTTCAGTGGTCGATGCTTGTTCGCTGCTTGGTTCCATGCTTGTTGTTCTTGTTTGATTCAACTTTGCAAAGTTGAGGTCCTGCAGTTCGACATCTTCGACTTTGCAAGTCGTTGGACCTATTATTGCAGTTTCCAGTTTTTGGGGTTGACCTCTTGTCATCCCTCATTGACGAGTAAGTTTCCCTATTGTCGTTTTTCAGTGGTGGGGGTCCTTGCCTCCAAATTCTGTTGCAGACCATCTTTGTCTGTGCTCTTAATTTCTTTTCCTAGAAAACATGTGTCTTCATATGTCAGCTGCGATGTTCATAGCTATTTGGAAAATTGCAATGCGAAGGGGTTCTCGAAAAGTAGTTCGAAGATATTAGAAGAGGGAACCATCGACTGGGGTGTAGATGCAGGAAATGCTTTTATTCTGTGGGTCGGAAAACTACGCCCACCTGTTTACTTTCTGCCGAGTTAATTTATGGTGTTATTTATTTGCATTGTTTCTTTTGTTTGGTACCCAGTTTCGGGCTTGTAGTTTTCCTATTTTTCTTTCCTTTTCTTGGGGGGGTGCTCTTATTTTTTTTTCCCCTTTTCTCTATTTTCAGACAAAGTGAAAGTATCTAAAAAATAGCTTCAAATCAGAGTTGAAAAGATGGAAGAAGTAATAGATGTTGAGTTGTATGAAATAGATACATAGTCCATTATACATGGCAACATTGACATGGCTTTGCATAGCAATGGCGTCTTTAGATTCGATGCATTCTCGTATACTGCAGGGGATTTCCTTTTCGATACATTTCAAGTTCTGTTGCATTTCTGGTATTCATCGACCGAGTTGCACAATGGATTGATAGATTATTTCTTGGCCTGTTTAAAAAATGGCGACACAGAGGCATTGAACTCCTATGAATACGAACTGGAATCTGATTTTCTTCGGCAATTGCACGGAATACATGATGTCGCTATGTATTTTTCAAAGATGTGGTTGTCTGCATCTCTAGCTCTGCCTGCACATGAGAGGGGACTTTGTGGAGACACATTTTGTATACAATGGATGTCTAATTGACTCAATATATCGGTTGGAATATGGTCATTGACAAGAAAAAGAAGATATCTACTATTCAACAAAGTTGCCTCTGACAATCCATATTACATCTTGTTCCATGATGCCAATGTTGTTAGTGGTCATTATGAACCACTCCTGTATAGAAAAATGTCCATATGCAATGTTGAAGTACCTCATATTTACTTGTCCCTCTTTTTCAAAGACCTTGAATCACAGTGGGAATGGATTATGCATCGCATAGATTTCCATGGTTTACAGTTGGCAACAAATGTTGTGTCTAACTGTGGAGATAGTCTGTTTAATGCAATTTTTTTTTTGGTAGCAGTGGATTTTGATGTGCAGTCGTTGCGGATTTACGCTGTGCAGTCCTTTTGCAATGCAATTGTAGGTGACAACCAACAAAATTTTAGGGACTAGAAATATTTCCATATTTTCTATCGTTAGAACCAGGGAACTGAAAACGTCGATTTTTATATTAAAAAAAGTACCATATTTGTCATGATTTGATTTGACAAGGGATTGGAGGTCTTATTTCCAGCTTTGCTATTCCCAATGTTATATATGTTGGCATATCCAAATTATTTGATCGTATATGGTCTTTATGAATCACATACTTTTTTATGCATTCGTCGAAGGTAGATTAATGCTAGCATTAATCCAAATGTTTGGTTTAGCATTTTATGCTAGGTAAATCTATGACAATGTTTGATATGGTGGCATATCCAAAGTTTGGCCTTCCAATACATGCTTTGGTGTTTGAACTATTGTTACAAAAAAATATAATAATTTTTGGGGGATACGTCAAAGATCTGCCACATTGCATTTTTTGGTTACATGTTTAGAGAGCATTTTTGAAAGAGTTAAATGTTTGCCTAAAAGGCTTGGTAGCATTGAATGCTTACTTAACAGGCTTGTTACAATACTTTTTTCCGTTTTTTAAATCTATATGTTTTAGCGGCATTGTTGGTTTACTGGTTCATGCTTGTTTTTTTGCATCTCCACTGATTTCTTATTTTCATGTTGTTGTTGTTCTTGCTTGATTGTTCGTGTTCTTGCAGTTTGGATGTTTGGGTTTCTACAATAGTTATTGGAACTGTGTTGGCCTCAAACTATATTTCATAGCTGGCGATGTTTTTTCCATGGATTATGTGTTGTTATGGTTTCATAGTTATGAGAATGGGTTTTGTTGTGTGAGCGATATAGTTTTTCTCTTCTTTTCGTTTTTCTCTTGTAAAGTACGTTTCTGGCTCAGTTTTGCAGGTTCACGATTTTTCGGATTCAGAAAATTTAAAATCATTTGTCTCTCCCCTCCATCCCCTCTACCTTTTGCCCTTCCCAATAGACATTAATTATGCTTTCAAAAGTCAGAACCGACTAGATAGGTGCGGAAAAACGGGCTTCAATAACTAGAAAGGTTGAGGACATCTCCCATTAAAATGAATAGAATGTATGCGAATATTATTGGATCTGGTAATTTCTTTTGCCTCAATTTTGAGTTTGCAATTTTATTTTATTTTCTCTATTTGCGGTCTTTTATTTTTCTTAAAAGCTTAGAAATAGTCCACGAACGTGTCACCCACAGAGGCATTCACATCATTTCCCTCTTCAATATTGTGCATATCTTAGATGTGAGTTTGAGAATCTGCTCGGATATGGGAATTTTAATACATACTAATAGTCATTATTCAACTTACATATTCGGAAAGGTTGGCATTAATAAGCAAAAATATCGAGAACATATGTCATTATAACGAATTAACACAAAATCTATGGAATATCATCCAACATTTCTTTTAAATACTTATTTCCATTTCATTAAAGATTTGCGCTTTAGGGTGCCTTCGTACTAATGTTCCTGGTTATGGACATGTAAGAAAACTTAGAGATGTGATTGAGGCCCAGATGAAAGAAGAGAGACCGGTTTTATGTGATGTGAGATTTGAGTAAAAAAAAAACTTTGTTATAGAAGAGAAAGTGAGAGAGGAGGAAAAAAAAAGAACAAGTATGTTTTGGTTGGTGTTCTCCCTATGTTCGATGCTTTGGTTGGTTGAAAAGGTTGCCTGGAGATTTGATTGTTGAACTTCTATGTTTTCTTGTTGGGAGTTGTAATGGATTTTCAGGTCACGTGCAAAATAGTTCTTCGTTGAAGTATATAGATTCTTCCAACAACACAGATTTGGCAAGTGTATCAAATTCTGTAGATCCCACAAGATTTTCTCTTCCTCGGGGGTGACGCATTTACAGTGGCTTGCATAATGGCCCCTCATGTATGTAAATGACGCGAAATATTACTCCACTTGCGAGTGCACCCAGAGGCGGGTAACATAAACTATATGGGTGGATAAAATGACATATTATCGCTACAAAAGTTTCTCATGTGATATGCAACATTTGATACACTTGCCAAACCTGTGGCGATGATGCACTTGGAAGATCTGTGCTACCCGGAGAAGTTATGCACCTCAACACATTTTCATTTTTTTAGATGGGTTGGATGTTTCTTCCAATTTACTATAATAAAGAAAAGAAGTTCAACATACAAATCTTTAAGCAGGCTTTTCAATCAAACAAATGATCAAATACTGGGAGCATACCAGTCACAACATACTTGAATTTTCCCCCCTTGCCATAGCTATGGTGACATAAAACGACTTCCTCCACTTTGAAATCGGCCTGAATCGCATTTCTAAGTTGTATCAGATGTCAAGGGTCGGAAACATTGCAAGGAAATCACCTTGAACCCCAAGTTTTCAATGACAGAGGAAAATTACTACTTGACAAAGAATGGAATGTTGAATAACCAGCAATTGCAAGAAGGCCATATCTGGAAGAGACAAGGTGTTCAAAAAATTGGGATAGATATAGTTGGCATCAACGATTAAGTAGAAAACCCGAAATTGATATTGAACTCATTTTTTACAAATAAAGGGTTTGGACGTCAAGAGAATTGTGAAGAAGCTTCATCAGTGTAAATATTTTTTTTTGGTCGGTGGCAGGCGAAATCACAATCATTGTGGCGAATATCCTCAGCTATATTTTGTAACCCATCTTATTTGGATATAGAATAATTCTGCTTTATTTTTTAATAGTATTTTCCAATATCCGGTATTTGTTTTAATTTTATTTTGTGCCTTCTTCCCTTGTGTTGTTAAACGCGGACGGCACGATTTTCTTTCTGCTCCCACTACTTCAACTTAAATAAAGCCTGCTCTATTCATTGCTTACATTTTTACATTTAACAATAATTTTTCATAAGCCATACTTATGTGGTGTCGGTCCTGTATTTAAAAAAATAAATTGGATTCGCCCTGTTTCCATTCTTCGGGTCCCGTAAATAGAATGAATTAATGAGTTAGGCATCTTCTTCTAATTGATAATATCCATGCATATATACTAATATCAATACTATTGGAATAAATACAAAAATTTCCTCTTCTGCAAAGATTAAGCAACTATGTTTGTGCAACCAAAGATCTTTGGTGCTCTGCAATTTATGCTTTAACTACTGATAACTCACTAGGCATTCGAAAAGCTTGGCATTAATAAAGGGACGACTGGAGATGTCTTAATTACTTAAATCACACCAAATTTTCATTACATTTAATTCAATTTAGATATTGATGTTTATGGAGAGTCGGCGTTTTCTCATGTCATTGAAAGAAATACAAGATGAATAGATGATAAGGAGTTTATCTCGTTGAAACCACAATGAAAATTCATGTTTCTTGTTGCACTATGTACATGTTACAGTCAAAATTTTCATGGTTTGAACGAAATTTGTGAACCGAAGAGCATCCTGCAAATTGGGAGATCATTTGCATTTGAAACAGAAATAATCCATTAATATATATTAGTATGAATATTATTGAGATAAATATGAAAAATTTCTCCATTAATACATATTAGTATGAATACTATTGAAATAGATATAAAACCTTTCTCTTGACCAATACTTAGGTTGTTATCTGGCCACCAGGCCCTGGGTTCGTGGTACCCACCAATATGTGCCATGTTCCGTCATATAGATCTTGCAGACAAAGAACTTCAGTGATTTGCAGTTTATGCTTTTACTAGTGAGAACCCAGCAGGGGTTCAAAAACATTACCATTAATAAACGAAAAAAAAAGGTTTTTCGACTCTCAGATACTTATCCCTTTTCCCCTTTTCCTTGTCCCGTTCATTATGGATTTCTGGTTTTATACTTAGTCGTCCTTGTATGATGGGTGATTGTAGGGTTTGCGGGTTGGCATATCTTCATTTCCATTTGTATCTTCACATGACAAATCCAACCGACCGTTGTTCCTTTTCACACCTAGGCAATTTTATGGCCGTGATTGTCGGGTTGGCGCATACGAACTGGCCTTTTCTTCTTCACGTTGGTTATTGCTTTCTAAATATATGCTTAGTCACCTTTCTATGGTATCCAGTTCCAGAGTTGGTGGGATAACATGTCTTTATCTCCATGCATATCCTCATAAGACAAATCCGGCCGACCGTTGTTCCTTTCCATACTTAGGCAATTTTATGGCCGTCACTGCGGGGTTGGCGCTTACGAACCCGATTGTTTATCGTTCCATTATATACATATTGCACTCAAAACATCCTTGATCTACAATTCCACTGTGGGTTCCTCGTATACATTGACTTCGTTCAAAGTATATGTTGTTGCTTTCCATCCCCAACAACTTTGCGTCCTTCCATGATATACATCTTCCACTCAAAATTTGCGTGATCTACAATAACACTGTGGAATCCTCCGTCCTTTTTGCCTTTTTATCTTCCCGTGTATTATGGGACTATAAAGTATGGACATGATATTTTTGTGAGCATGTACATATTGTGCATTCCATACCTAGCCACATTTTGGATCGCGGGTTCTCGGGCGGGCGAGCTCAAAATTGCGCCTCCATTATTCCGTGCCCTACAAATAACACCCAGAATTCTGCAATATACAAATTGACAAGAAAACCTGAGGACTACCTAACTAAACATTGCATTTCTATTGTTCTATTTCCTCCAAACAATGCTCCCAGTTCCATGATATACAAATTGACACACGGATTCCAGGGTTGGCGAGGTGGATATTGCCATTATTTACGGATGGCAATCCCTGTCAAGTATCTAATAGTATCTAATTTATTTTTTTCAATACTTAATTATCTCTCAGTGGTGACAACTGGACAGAGAGGTACAAAACAGTTGGCATCACACCCTCCGCAATATACAAATTCACTACCGGATTCCCACATCGTTTTCTCTTCCTTGTTACAGATTATGCATTCAAATTTTCGGAGCAATACAATTGGAACCTCAGGGCCTGGTGTCTTCTGCAGAGACTTTGTCAGACTGTTTTGCATCCTCCTGTTGTGAGGTTCAAAAAATTTCCAACTCTTGGATATTGTTTTGGGTTGGCACAAAGCTTCATTCTACCATGGTTCACACATGTTTCAAAGTATTTGTTGTTGCCTTCCATCTTCAATAACTTCCTCTCATTCCTAATATAGATTGGTTTTGCTCTTACTAGTGACAACTAAACACAATGGTACGAAATAGTTGGCATCCGGCCCTTCGCAATATACAATTTGACTACTGGGTTCACATCTTCTACTCAAAATTTCAGTGATTTGCAATTCCACCGCGGACTCCTTATTCCTTTTTCCCTTTTCTTCTTCCTGTGTATTATGGCTCTCTGGTTATATAATTATTCGCCTTTCTATCATCGCAAGTTCTATCATTGGCGGCCTAACTTATCCTTATGTCCATCTATATAATGACACCATGAAGCCGACCAACCTCTTTTGCTTTCCATACCTAGCCAATTTTACAGCCGCGGTTGTTGGGTTGGCAATTTCGAACTCTGCTTCTTGTTCCTAGAAAAGCCTTTGTTTTAAAGCAAACTAATTTGGAAATGGTATTTTTTTTGTGTTTTTCTCCACGAACCCATGTAACAGACGTTATTACTATTCTATTGTATGCTTTTAAATGTTCATGTAATTTCCAGATAAATGTCTGCAACTCCGCTTGTCAATTCGTATATCTATAGTCTGTAACTCCACTTTTCAATTTGTATATCGCGAAACTATGGGTGCTATTTGTAGGTAACGGAACATCAAATGCCCAATTTTGAACCCACCAACTTGAGAACCCACAATCCAAAATACAAATTGACTACCGGGTTCACATCTTCTACTCAAAATTTTTGTGATCTACAATTCCACCGCAGACTCCTTAGTCCTTTTGCCCTTTTCTTCTTCCTATGTATTATGCCTCTCTGGTTATATACTTAGTCTCCTTTCTATCATAGTGGGGTCCAGCATTCACAGGATAACATATCTTTATCTCCATCTATATAATGACACGATGAATCCAACGGACCGTTGTTGGTTTCCATACCCAATTTTACAGCCACGGTTGCCAGGTTGGTAGTTTCGAACTCTGCTTCTAGTTCCGTGATGTACATCTTTCACTCAAAACTTTTGTGATCTACAATTCTACCGTAGACTCGAATTCGCAAGCTTCACTCTACCACGATTCACAATTTTTTCTAGTATCTATGGCTATCTTCCATCCCAACTAACTTCTTGTCCTTCCTAATATACATTAGTTGTGCTCTTACTAATGACTCTTTCTAGTGGAAATTGCAAATACTAATACAAAACAGTTTGCATCCATCCCTCCGCATTATAGAAATTCACTACTGGGTTTCGACATCGTCCCCTCTTTCGTGTTACAAATTATGCATTCAAATGTTTCGAATGATACAATTTGATCGTTGGGGCCTCGCGTCTTCTGGGGAGACCTTCTGACCCTTTTTTGGATTCTCCTATTCATGGGTTCACGAAATCTCCATTTCTTAGTCACTGTTTCAGGTTGGTGCATTTGAACTCCACTTCTTCTTGTTCCATGATATACATATTGCACTCAAAATTTCCGTGATTTACAATTCCACCGCGGAATCCTTGGTCCTTTTTCCCTTGTCTTTTTTCCTTGTATTATCGCTTTTTGGTTATATACTTAGCCTCCTTTCTATGGTTGCGGGTTCCAGTGTTGGCGGGTTGACATATCTTTATCTCCATCTATGTCCATACTCAGCCAATTTTATGGCCACAGTTGTCGGCTTGGTGGTTTCAAACTCTGCTTCTTGTTGCGTCGTGTACATCTTGCACTCAAAACTTTCATGATCTACAATTCCAGTGTGGACTCGTCGAACTCGCAAGATTCAGTCTACCATGGCTCTCAAATGTTTCAAAGTATCTTTTGCTGCCCTCCATCCACACTAACTTCATGTCCTTCTTGATATACATTAGTTATTCTCTTATTAGTCATATACAAATTGCCCTCTGGACTGTCCTACCATACCCTCTTCATCATTAGCCGTATTGCACTCAAAAGGTTCCAAGACATACAATTTGGCCCTCGCACCTTCACCTTCAACATTTCTACCTTGTAACCCTATTTTGAATTTGTTTTTCCCGTGCCTACGACCTTTGTACTTTCTTAATACATGATTAGAAACATTTCATACTAACAGCTGACCATGCAGGAACCATCAACATTGTAATTAATGCACGAAATGCTCGAGGAGATCTCCCATTATTCTGCATTAAAACAAGATGTGCGGAGATTTATTTTGTCCCTTCCAATTTTTCATCTCGAACACGCATCGTCATGTTGGCCCTCTCAAGAAATATACAATGCTTAATCGCCCATTGCAATATCCACCATGTTCACATTTCTATGTATGTGATTACTAGTGTTTAAAGTTAACAACACATCATGCAACAGTCATCGAAATTTTCATTAATGAATGAAATTCTCGAGGAAATCTCCCATTCACACTCTTTGGACCGAGATTTGCGCAGGATTATATTATCCCTTCCAACTTTTCATTCCATCCATTGTTTGGAGAAAACAAACATTCTTGTATACTTATGGCAGCAGGTCGGAAACAATTTTGTGGAGATATAGTAAATATCTTCAGACATCAGGACCAGAACTTCCAATGGTCCAGGGCATAATTTTACTATTCATCCCATTCTGCCCAGAACGAAGTTATTTGGACGTCTAGTATCACTCGTGCAAGCTGCGTCCCTGAGGTTTTTGACTGTAAGGAGGTGGTCTCTTGGTGCACTGAAAGATATATTCCAGGCCAAAGAATTATTCCACTGTGCGACCATTCTCTTGTTTCTTTGTCACCGTAGGCCTTCTGCGAGATGTTAAAATTGTCGTAGCCAACATTGATGTTCATAGAACAAGACTGCAAGAAGTTTCTAGAAAAACATGATAATAGGTTGGACATCTTAGTCGACTTCCTCGAAGACCCGAAACAATTCCTGAAGATATCACAAAGTTGCAGGTAAGTTCCTTTAGAAATCCATTCCAGGAAATTGCTTGGCTATTTACAAGAATAATGGGACAGGCATCAACGACAAGCATTTACCATATAATTATTTATATTTTGTATTTCAAATTCAAGGAACAATACATTTTCGATTGGGGGAAGCTAATTTCCATTGAGCTCTATTCCCAATTGTCACGATTCAAATAATCGAATAAATTTTATATGTCATCCTACTTGATTTTCGCAATAGTTCATTGTTTCCCATTTCCAAAACTTTCTCTTTTCAATAAGATAAATTGTGGATTCAACCCAGTAACATTCTGGTACGAGGCCCTGTGGAGTCACAAGGCCTCCCATTGTTTTAATGAATTTTTTAATGGCTTTGTCTTGGTTTTCAAAGATTTATTGTTACCCAAGGATGCTCCATGTATGTCTAGCCAGGAAACCAAGTTTTTGAACAGGAAGGGCGCACTTGAAGAAAAGGAAAATCGCAGTGTCCTTATGGTCTTTAGCTCTAAGGAAAATCTTGCTTTCCTTCCATGCCACATCATGGACAAGATGTTTGTTGCAGAAATAGCAAGGAAATACAAAAACTGGTTGCATTTTTTCCATGACAAGGAAAAAAAACAGTTCATTCCTCTGCCCTGGAAAGTCAGAGACTTCGTGTGCAGAAACATGGACAAGATTGACGAGTTTTCCACCCATTTCAAGAAATTGAACCTAACGTATGTTGAAAGGCTAAAAGGGTTCGACCCTAATGGGATATTTCGAGAACATTTATAGGAAGTTGGCTTTAACATCTCTTTTATCCATAGACATCTGATCCAAGACAGGGACAATGTGGACAACAATCCTACTTCTTCCAATTATGACGCAGAGACATTGCAAAGCGCGACTGAATTGTACAGACAACATGGAAAAGTATCTGGCAAGAAAAGTACCTAGTCCCCCGCCAACACTCCCAAGACCACGACATCACGGAGCATCGCTTCAACAACCCACCCTAGTTAGAAAGCAACCCATAAATATTCGAACAAAGGAGGATATAAGAACCCTCCTCACGTAAAAATTGATAATCCTCACAGACTTCCAGTGATGAAGAAGAGAAAAACCAATGTAGGCCAAGAGGAGGAACCCAAAATTGAAAGTGAACAACTGCAACTTGAAATTGAAACTAGGCACATGCACAAAATTGGGTCATCCACAGTGGAAATATTTGAGACCGATTTTTTTTACGAAGATGAATCCTTCGTATTCTAGAGCGTTGTTTTTGACAACCAATCTAAAAGTATGGTCATTGAAAAGAGAGATGTAACAAAAAGGAAAGGAAAATCTCGCACAAACATTAACTTTAGGAAAATTCAGTCGTCCCAAATCTCCTCATTTCACCAAGTAACCGATGAAATTCTTTGTGATTGCATTGGAGGAATTGAGACAGAAAATGCTAATCTGAAATACCGCCTCAACGAATTTGAGCAGGCTTTCATTACAACTCCAAAATTTTCCATTCCTTTGGAAAAAATTGTGCCTGCTACCACTGCAGCTAAGATGAAAGTATCCTCTACCCTCCTTTCATGCTCTAGAGCCCTTGTAGAGAATAAAATCAACAAAATAATGAAGCTAGTTATTGAAGACTGGGAAACATTGAAAAATTTAGTTTCCTTCAGAAAGAAGGCAAATGGTTTCCTGGAACATTTGGAGGTGAATTTAAAAAAGGACCAACATTTCTGTGAACAGGTGCTGACCCATTTTTCCAACTATGCCATCAACACACTGGAACTGAAAAGAAGACAAGAGAAATTCCCCTCGCCAAAGCAAGCCAAAAAAGTAAAAGCACACTGGCAAAAAAAAATTAACAACCTAGAGCTCATTGTCAAATCATGTAAACAACTCATATTAGAAAAGGAAAATTTATTGACAAACCTGATCCAAATGGACTTAGCTGGAAATACCAACGAGGATCAAGACGCAAACTTAAGTCTCAAATCCTTGTCAATCACCAAAGAAGCCTTCCAGGAACAAGTTGATATTTTAAAGGGGTTGTCTTTCAGAAAATTTTACGGCATAGCTGAACATCATCTATATGACCATGAGCGTTGGGTACTGGAGTATGCGGCAAACAATGAAGAAATTGAACAAATTCTGCATAGTATTTCAATGGATCTAAGGAAATTAGAAAACAACCTTTACGACATAGAAATCCGGGATGAAATCAACATGTCCCCCATGAAAAGCTACATCGAAGAATGGTTCCAACAGAGAATGGACAACCTCATCCAGGAAGGGAAACAACCGCTAGACAGGACTCCACTGGCCATCGACAATAGAAACAAAAATGCATCGGGTTCATATTAAGTCTATACTGGCATCTTGTTTTCTTGATCAATCCAGTTTAAGTCTATATTGTCATCTTGTTTTCTTTATTAATCCACTTATGACCTCTTTAAATAGAAAACTATAACCAAAGACTCATAAATTCCAATTTCTTCATTTCAAGTCTTCCTCTCTACCGTCGCACACTTCTCCTTTCGACATTCCTAATTCTTGTACTTATTTCTTTTTATGGTCCACGGGAGCCTCAATCCCATTCTATATGACAAACACATTTAAATTTCCAGAAAGATGTAACACACATTATTATTTTTTGATAAATTCCAAAGAAAATTGATTTGGGAATGCATTTATTGTATACTAAATTTTGGCTGTCCAGGAACCTTTCTCATTTCTTCCAAACAAAACTAATTCAGGTCTGCTACATTTCTTGTGTCCTAATGTATGCTAATTTTTTTGTCTTGCACGACATTGTTACTATTGTATTGTATGCTAACTTTTTGGGTCTCCAGGAACCTATACTTTGATAAATAAATAAATAAATTCTATCCAGAAGCCTTTTCTTTCAAACAAACTATTTCAGAAATGCTATTTTTTTGTATTTTTCTCCACGAACCTATGTAACAGACGTTATTATATGTAACAGACATTATTTTAAATTTCTATAGTCCACAAGTATGCTTCTCAATTTGTATATCGCGGAACTCTCGATCCTATTTGTAGGCCACAGAACAAAAGAGGCCTAATTTTGAGCTCGCTAGCCCGAGAAATTTTTGATAAATTCCAAAGAAA
>JASDQU010712696.1:44972-57344 GCA_032191745.1 Picea mariana
ATGGCCTTGACCTAGACATAGCAAGACATCGACATGGCAATACCTTGAGAATGACCTAAACCTATATGATGACCATGACATAGATCATGAAATAGACCTATACCATGACCTGGACCATGACATAGAGCTAGAGCTATATTTAGACGATGACCCATAGCTTGATGTAGACCATGACCTAGACCAAAACATAGAGCTAGATCTATATTTAGACGTTAACCTAGATCTTGACGTAGACCATGACATAGACCCACCTAGCTCCATCTAAGCCTAGGAATAACTTATACTCAATCCTTAACCATATCTACACTTGAGCCCTAAGTGCACTATGCATATACCTTGTGTACAACCCTTGCACCCACATCACCCACATCTTTGTGCTCTAACCATTTCTCTATCCTTGAAAACACTTTCAATCCTAACCCATTAGGCCTTAGCTATACCCATACACCTATACATATTTATTCATAAATATGTTTGGTGTATATTAAATGCTATATCCATTGCATTAAGAGCACACACACGCTCCTATGACTTGACTTATTTGTAGCTATTGGTAGTTTATGCTCAGCATAAGTGTGGGTGTTCCTAGAATGTGCACACGCTTTAGTGTGCGTGTTCTTGCTGAGAATGTTTTGGTGCCAATCACACCCGACCTCATATATCTCATGGCCGAAAAAAATCTGCGACATCTTCAGAAAAAAAAAATAGCCTGCAGAGATAGGTTTTACTTATTTTAGTGTTCTTGTTAGATTCATATAGAATTTTTTGTTATTGCTAGAACATTGTAGGAAATTTTTCAAGAGAACTTTGTCAAGTGCAATTGGAATTGTTGTTTGTATCTACTTGTGTCTTCTTGGAATTGGAAGACAATTTTTTCCAAGTGCAATTGGAATTGTTGTTTGTATCTTCTTGTCTCTTCTTGGAATTGGAAGACAAATTTGTCCAAGTGCAGTTGAAATTGTTTTTTGTATCTTCTTATGTCTTTTTGAAATTGGAAGACAAATTTATCCAAGTGAAACTAGAATTCTTGTTTGTATCTTCTTGTGTCTTCTTGGAATTGGAAGAAAAATTTGTCTAAGTGCAATTCGAATTGTTGTTTGTATCTTATTGTGTCTTCTTGGAATTGGAAGAAACATTTGTCTAAGTGTAATTGGAATTGGAATTATTAGATGTGTCTTCTTTTGTAATAGAAAAACAAATTTATCCACTTGGTTGTGCCTTATTACATAATACAAAGAAAAATTTGTGGTGGATGTTTGGAAGCCAATTTTATCTTTAAACATGGGGAACTACCAAAATCGAGAAAGAAAGTCCTCAAGAAAAAAGAAATCTATCGAAAAGGTAGAAGAAGAAAGAGAAAAATCAAAGTTATGTATGTCAAAGCGTAGGATTTCAGAAGAGGGAAATCTAACTTCTATCAGAGTATATTCTTCTATTGTTTCTCCTCCATCACCAGAAGCAAAGTGCAAGACTTGATTAGAGTTCAATCCAAACAATATCTCATCAAGAAAACTTTTTGTGGATGACCAGATGATGGAGGATTTGCTTGGAGATGATTATACAATGGATGAAATTAGAGAAGCAACTGGTGTAAAACATTGTGGTGAAGAAGGTCCTATGGTGCAATCTCTTATTGGACAGTCAAATGTTCCAGAAACTAGACAATCCCATGTCCACTCTCCTCCCACAGTTTATCTGTTAGTGATTGAAGGGGCAAGAAATGCAACATTGTTAACTCCACAACGGGGAGGTCAAGAGTGCTAGAATAGGGGTTCATCATCCCTACCTAGATTGATCACTATGTGGAGAAGAAATCCTAAATGCATTCAGGTCGATGGAAGTGGTCTAGCGTCACATGAAGGTAATTTCCCTAAACGCATTGTTTGTTATCACTCTTATAAAATCATTCAAAAATATTTTGGACCAAAATCTGATGCTGCTAGATGTCAATTATTTTATCTTTGTTAAAATCTAGAAGTTTGATTATTGTTAGGAGAATTTTAGGCGTTAAAATAGTCAAAAGTGTAGAAACAAGTCATCATATTGTTAGAAACCTTATAGATTCTTTTCAAATAATTGGTAAGAAGTCTCATTCTAAAGACTGCAATGCAACCCGATGTGTCTTGTCCTGGTCAATTGTTAGCAATATCACAAGAAAACATTGGTTTCTACAACAAACCTCTCACCTCTTGAAATGTAATGTCAAAAACCTTAGAAAGTATTCTCATAGACAAGATAGCCTTGACACAGGTGCCCCAACAGATTTGTGGGCCTTCATTAGAAGGTTACCTCATTCTGACTTGAATTTAATTGGAGCGGTTAAGGGACTAGTTCAAGATATCTGGCATGAGAACACAAGGCCTTCTTCCAACCAAAAAGATGTACTAAAATTGAGAATGGGATCTAGGGATCATGAACCCCATATTAAACACTTTCTTGACATTACACAGACAAAATTGTATTAGATATTCATAATAGTACATAGTGCACTTAATTTAGGCCAAATATCTTTCTATAAATGTAAGCTTTGGTATGTTCGAATAAACACAATTCGTAACGCATGTTGTTGTATATATAACATTGAGTCTGGTTATTATTATCACACACACACACACACACACACACACACACATATATATATCGTGTTTTTCATAACACCCTTTTGCAGGAATGCCCAATTATATTTCCACCATTGTCATCTAGAGACTTTATTCACAACATCTTGTGTACAGGGCCATAGGGTTTTACATTTCATCAAAAAGAATGCTTAGATGGGACATGCCCCAGGTGCGATGGAATGGAATTACTCAACAAGTGCATCCATGTAAGTGATGAGTATGAATTAGGGAGGAATGAGGTTTCCTTGCAAAGATTTAAATATTTGACATATGATATTGATGGAGGAAATGAAAGAAAAAATATATAATTGGTTAATTCTCAAGTACGAGTTTGTGACTTCATGAAATACTTTGTCGAAAAGACACAAAATTATGTTCAACATGTCCATGTGGCTAGATGGCAGGATGAGCATTTTAGAATATGCAGAGATACATTTATTTTTCATGTTGTGTTATCAATGGTTGATTTTGCTCAAAACTACATCCTTCAACCACAAATGAGATTCAAATCCAATATTATCACTCAGATCAGGTCAACATAATGGTACATATCACATACATGCATGGACCAGATAGTAATGAACAAAGCATAGTGATATTGAAAGAGTATCACTTCTACATAAGCGATGAACGGTGGCATGACTTAGCCTTCTCACAACATTTTTTTCAGTTGTTCTACCATCACCTTAAGGAGAAGAACATACAGATGGATCGACATTGGATTTGGTCAGATGGTTGCGCAAGCCAGCTCAAAAATGATCGTGTATTTCAATGGTTGTGTATGTTGCATAAAAAACTAAAGGTACCACACATTTGGAATTATTTTGAGTCTAGGAATGGGAAAGGGGACCATGATGGAGCAAGTGCATGTATAAAAAGAGCATTACACCAGCAAGAAATGAAGTTCACTACTACTTCCCTCATTCAATATGAAAAATCCATTGTTGAATGGTGTTCTTTAGTAATGGGAGAGGGAACATGAACCTATGAAGACCAATCACACAAGAAAGGACATGTACATAGATATTTTTGGGAGGTGGTCGATGTAGATTAATTACAGTGGTATGAATGCAAAACAATCTAGGGAACTTGTGGATTACATTCAGTTAGAACATCAGACAATGCAATAGTTCAAATATGGACAAGAAAACTCTCTTTCTTTTCTGGTCCATGTAGTAGTAATGAATGTGATGATTGTGAATCGACAGACTAGGTTGATAGATGGGATTGTGTATTACTCCCCATTGGTCAACATATAACTATGGAATTATCCCAATTGGAGGCAGACTAATCAAGTATTTCATAAGATTATGATCATGTCTAATATCTCGTATTGCCAAGTTAGTTGAATCCTTCTATTAAATTTTGAATAAATAGAATTAATGTTTTATGCTTTGGTCATTTAGTGGACTCACATTTTGGCACTCCATTTTTTTCCAAGGCACATATACGCAGTGGTTTTCCCAAGAGATAATTAATGGGGCACTAATTATTTGTTGGAACGATGCTTAGAGGGAAATCCGACACTCATGCAATCAATAATAGACTCCGAAGGCATTGAATTTTTTATTGGGTCGATGGTTATTAAAGGATAATATCTGACACAGGATGAAAGAACATGAAAGAAAGGTGTTTATGTATTTCAATATTATAAACTAGGTCAAGTCGTATACCACTTTACAAACTTGGTTATTGGTACAAACCTCCAACTACAAACAATTCCAAGTAAGAACTCATCAAAGGTATGATACTTCTTTCCTTAATCTAAGCATGAGAAGTTAATGGAAACCACCAGTATTAGAAGTGATCCCGATGGTCTACTTGAATGACCATCTAGGCATGTAAAAAAATTAATTTTGGCTTCATTTTGACTGTTGTTAAAATATTTGTAATGTTGTTAAAATATAACTTGCCTTAAAATATACCCATGTCATGCCTTGTTTTTCCATGCCTTTCCTTGCCTTGTCTTTCCTTGCCATTCATTCCTTGCCTTGCCTTGCCTTTCCATTCATGCCTCTCCATTACTTCACTTATCATGCCATGCCTTCCAATTCATTGCCTTTCTATTTCATTCCAATCCTTACATTGTCTTTCCATGCCTTGCCATGTCTTGCCTTGCCTTGCCTTGCCTTTCCATGTCTTTCCATGCCTTTCCTTGCCTTTCCATGCTATGCCTTGCCTTTCCATGCCTTTCCATACCATGCCTTTCCATGCCATGCCATGTCATGCCTTTCCATGCCTTCACTTTCCTTGTCTTTCCTTCACTTTCCTTGCCTTTCCATTCATTCCTTGACTTGCCTTTCTATTCATTCCTTGTCTTTCCTTGTCTTTCCATTCATTCCTTTCTATGCCTTCTCTTTCAATTCCATGTCTTCCCATGACTCACCTTTCCATGCCATTACATGCCTTGAATTTCCTTTCCATGCCTTGTCTTGCCTTGCCATTCCATGCCATGCCTTTCATTTCGATGCCATGCATTGCCTTTCATTTCCTTGAATTTCCTTTCCATTTCATTCTTTCCCTTCCTTGCCTTTCCTTGCCTTTCCATTCATGCCTTTCCATGTCTTCACTTGCCATGCCATGACTTTCCTTTGCATGTCATGCCTTCCCATACCATTTCATGCCTTGTCATGCCTTGCCTTGCCTTTCCATGCCATGTCTTTCCTTGTCATGCCTTGCTTTCCCTTGCCTTGCCTTCACTTGCCTTGCCTTTCCTTCACTTGCCTTGCCTTCACTTTCTAGGCAATGTCTTCCCATGCCTTGTCTTGCCATGCCTTTCCTTTTGGATATTTTAGGTCGATATCCTACTATAACATGATATACAAGATAATATATAAGGTGATTTCAAAATGCCTAAAACCATTTCTGGATATAGTCACAGTGGAAGAAAATTTAGGCTTACTAAAGAATAGGCAGATCCATGACGCGGTAACAATATCCCAAGAGACTTCTATTCTATTAAAAAAAAGAATCTCAAGGTGGCTATATTGAAATTGGATTTATCCAAATAATTTGATAGAGTAAATTGGAATTTTATCAAATTGGTTTTGATCCAAATGGGAATGAGATTAAAATAGGTAAAATGGATGTTGGGGTGTCTGTAGAATGCTTAATTTGTTGTGTTGATTAATGGGGTTCCCTCAAATTTATTTAAAGCTACACGGGGCATAAGATAGGGATGTGTTTGATCTCCCTTCTTATTTTTAATCATAGTTTAAGCTTTAAGTAGGATGTTGAAGTAAGAAAGTCATAATGGATCCCTCAGAGGAGTAAATGTTATAGAGAGTGATGAAGTGACTCACCTTCATTTTGTTGATGAAATTTAATGTAGTGTCAAGGGAACTACCCAAGATGTAAAGGCTTCAAAGGACACTTTATACCTAGTTTTTAGATCCAAAGGTATGTCCATTAACATGGACAAATCATGTATCATTCTAAACAACTATCTGAAACTATGAATCCAACTCGATTCTAACAATTATTCCAGCCCTTATCAAAATCCTAGATAGTGAATTCAAGTATCTTGGTTTTCATTTAAAAAAACCTGAAAATTATAGAAAAAGGATTGGGATTAGCTCATTCGAAAAATAGAAGCGAGAATAGCAATATGGGTCAATAGAATAGTGTGCAAAGGGGGAATACTTGTACTTGTTAAAGAAATGTTCCAAACCATCCCAATATATTGGAATTCAATAGCAGTTGTGCCCAAATAAATCCTAACCAAAATCAGAAAACTAAGCTTCCGGTAAATGAGGTCTCGTTAGAAAAAATGACCCCATCTTTCCAAATGGTCTGTAATCACCTCACCCAAAGAGTTTGAGGGTTGGGGAATTAAATAAATACATCTTTTCACCCAAGATCTTGAAGGCAGAAACCTATGGAGACTAAATATGGGAGATTCTCTATGGACCCGAGTAATGCCCTCCAAATAATTTTCAAACATGTCCATCAACGATTGGTTTAGATCTCCATGTAAATCTGCAAAAGGATATATTGTGTGGAAGGTGTTGGTAAAAGCATTCCCATTGGTGGGAAATTGGAAAGTTTTGAAGGTAAGAAATGGAAGAATCATTTAGATCAACGAAGATCCCTTGCTAGGAGGAGGGAATAATTACTCCCTTTCTAAATCTCTAATTCACTCCTTAAGAGACCATTCAATATACAACTTAAATAATGAAAATGTGGGAATATCCCAACCAAAAGGTCAGGATGGTTGGATTTCAGTGGACTCCTTAGAACTTTTTGAGGATCTATCAAAAGAATAGAACTCTTACATTGGAAAAATTTATAAAAAACTCATCTTGATAGATGAAGAGATTAATGATTCTATTGTTTGGTCAAAGAACCCTAAATATGGTTCCTTTACAACCAAACTAGGCTACAAATCCTAGTTTGAATAATCCTTCACAAGCGCCAAAAAATGGTGGTAGGAACTGATTTGGAAACTAAAGGCCCCACCACAATGAAAAATTACGCTATGGATTTCCCTAAATGAAAAATTACTTACCTAGGAAAATGGGATAAAATGGGGCTTGTGTGGGTCTAATTGTTGTCCATTATGAAAAGAAAATTCTCAAACTTTATCTCATGTATTTATCTTATGTCCATATCCAGGTCAATTTTTCTAGCTAGTCAAATAAAATTTTGAAGCCAAGGAAGAATGGAACAAAAACAAGATGGAGGAATGTGTCAAATATTGGCTTTAGTACATATTGGTCAATTGTATGTAGGGATTCCTAGAAATCTCATCTCTAACACATGATGGGCCTGCAACAAAATTGTTTTTAAGTAGGAACTGATGCCACTGAAATTTATTGGTTTTCCCACCACAAATCAATCAGAAGAATTCAAAGAAGATCCGAAAGTGAAAAACCATCAGGTTTTGGTTATGCCTGATTTACATTATGAGACTCCTTGGGGCTTCTTTGATGGAGCAAGCTAGGGGCATTCCCCATGTGTGGATTTGGAGTAGTGCTCTATATCAATCATAATCATTCTATCTTCATAAAATATGGTCCAAGGATAGGTTCAAACAATAGGGAAAAATCCATAGGTATTTGGACATTATTGAAGGAAGCTAAGAAAAAGGATGTCACGAAGCTACAAGTAATGGGAGATTCAAATATGGTGATAGGGAAAAAGGAAAAAACTCAGCACAAGACATTTGTCTTTCTACCATCATGCAAGATATCAAGCTGGCCATCTAGTCCTTCAAATTGCTTTCTTTTATCCATATTCTCCGAGAACTGAATAGAAAGGTAGATGAATTATCCAAAGAAGCACTCAGCCTGTTAGTAGGAGTGTTTTGGATTCTATGAATTCCTCAAAGGAGAAGAAATAGAAGCTATGGAATTCAGTCTTTAGTAGCCTCTATGATAACCATAATTTTTTAGTACTCTTAGAAATAAATGAAAGTTTTTTTAATGTATATGTATAGAATCTTAAATGATAGGAACTAGACAATGGCATAGACACCTTTTAGAGGTGACTAGATTTTCTAAATAACTATTTAATAGACCTGTAAAAACTCTTGTTTTAGATCGAAACATGTATTTCACTTTTTAGTGATAATATAATTTTTTTTATCCTTAGAATATATATATATATATATATATATATATATATATATATATATATATATAATTTTTGAATTTCATAGTGATATCATTTCCATTTCCCCTATTTTGTACACTATGTTTCCTCACCATAATTGTAAAATAACAAAACTTTTATATATATATAAAAGATGTTTGAATTTCAGAGTGATATCATTTTCCCCTATTTTTTATACTATGTTTCCTCACCATAATTGTAGAGTAACAAAACTCAGATCTTGAGGATCTAATTAATTTGTAAATTATTGATATGGCTTCTTCCATTTATTTCTTATCTAATGGGTTGATAACATTTTATTTCCCATAATCCTGGGAGTGTCATGATTTCATATTCTTGTTTTGCATTGTCCCAAAAAGATTTAGGATTTAGATTGCAACATCCTTCAAATTATTTTTCAATGATGCCTCCTTTTAATATATACTTTGCTTCTCTATGTGATCATCCTTTTATTTTCCTTTCTTTAAATTTATCTTTTTTATCCAACGTGTTTAAGGTAGTTAATCATAATGAGATGCAATTTCTTCTAGACATGACATTTCTATTCAACTTATTGAGTAATTCTCTTTGCAAATTTTTAGACATTTTTCTTGGTAAGTTGAGGATTAAGTTGAACAATTTTTAATTTCGATCTGTGCTTTGGAAGCTAGTGGACCATATGAATGCAATTGATGAATCCACTAAAATTACTTATATATAATGAAAAATCAACAAAATTAATTGAAATTTGAAGGAACTATATATTAAATTGATTCCCAAGAGTAACTTGTTTAGTTATGGCACTTGAGACTAAAAAGGTAATGATATAAAAACATTATCTCAATTTTATAGGTAATTCACAAGTATAAGAATAAGATGACCTTTATCCTGCAAGACCAACCACTTGTATCAATAATAATAACAACTTCTCCCCTACAAAATTATGCTCTATCATGCTTCTAAAGCAGTCCCCAACTTGCCCGCAAGGGTGTCGACTGACTGGAAAGTGTCGTGTTAATGAAGGAAATGTGTAAATGAGGTCTCAACTTCGATTCTAACCCCGACTTACCCGTGCCCCATGCTTGTGGGTTGTGTGGATGCACCTGGAGGTTATAGTGGTGGCAGACAGGAATCAACCTCGTGTCACGCGAGTACAAGGACCGCTCAAGTTGTGGATTCCACCAGCATTAAAAAAAAAGGTCCCCAACTTGCTTTCATATTTCGTAACTAATAACGATTGATTTTTCATATTCTTCATCACTGGAAGAATTAATTATTCCATATTTAGTCTATTCTTATATTGTGAGGGAACAATACTTTCATGTACCATGTTATAATTGCAATGTGTATAAAAGAACATGGAACCTTTTTCTAAAGTACCAATTTTATATGGAAATTCCCCAACAACATGCATTCCTTTGCTAGGTTCAAACAATGATTGTGCTCTTTTTTAGTCTAATCTCATGTTCTCACTCTAATACCAATTGGGTGTAGGTTCATTTTATTTTTATTTCTTCTTTTATAAACTTGATTTTATGAGATGAAACCTACTCTCTTTGTCTTTTGGTCTACCCTTATCATAGTTTTCATACCATCTCCTTAGTGTCTTGTCCGTGCAAACTTGTCCTTCTGTCTCATATTCATTACAAGAATCTAATTTGTAGATTTCATCATCTAAATCAAATTCTTCCATTATTAGTGGATTATAATATCCCATATCTGCATAAATGACTATGACCTTAAGTTCTTATGTTAACAGTCTTTAGCAAAATGAAATGATTTTCCACAAAGATAACATCATTTTTTATCATCTTATTTCTTTTACCAAGCTACTTTCTTTCATGAGAAAATGTTTTTTTCCCGATAATTCCTTTTTTAATTTTTTTGTATTCATCTCAACATCTTCTTAACCAATATTCCTTTGAAAGTGATCTTTTTCTTTTTACAATTTTCCATAGGTTTTCAAAAAAGAACATTAGAAATTTTTTAGGTTAACATTATATTTTTTTTTATTACTTTTTATGGATTTTTATCCATACAAGAATCTTCTATAAAAATTTTAACCATTTTGTTTTGCATCATGAACATTTTTAGGGATGGCATGTAGCATTCTATTTGTTATATTTTTCTTTATGGTGTTGTCTTTTGCATGGACAATATTAAATGTTAATTTATCATAGTCATCCAAGAATTCATTGAATCCCTGGATGCTAAATACTTTCATTCCCAATAGCATTTTAAGATCACTATGATTTGATATTTTTCGATGTGATTTAAATGCAACCACAATGGTTTTCTCAAGAGACTCGATATCTATAATCCGTGCTTTATAAAATGGATTTTGTCCAATAAAAACTATATGCTCAGATTTATCATTTTCCACGAGAGGTTGCTTTTCCATCTAGAAAATTAATGTACTTTCAAATTAATTTACGGCGCATTCTACCATCTCATCATATGTAAATTTGTTGTCTTCCTGTGATAAATGACAAAGATTAACCCATTTGTGTAATCTTCTTTCTCTTTGACATGCAGAGAGAGATTAACAAACTCTAAATGTAGATTTGAAGAAGACTTGATATCCAATTTTTCATTTGATTTTTATATTTTTCATATTCTACTCTACCAAATCTAGGAAATGGTTTTAAGTATGGCCTTTAATTGATGCTTTTGTCTTTTTATTTTTCTTATCTTGTCAAGTTTTACTCTACCAAATTTAGGAAATGGTTTTAGGTATGGCCTTTAATTGATGTCTTTGTCTTTTTATTTTTCTTATCTCATCAAGCAATTATCCTAGTTCTATCATTTTCTCTTGTCTTAACTTCTCTTAAATTTCTATATTCTTGATTAATGTATTGTATATATTTTTGAAGTAACTTATAAACATGTTTACAAATTTTTATGTCATCCATGTATATGTAGCAATACTTGAATAAGATGTTTCTTTTAGTTATGTAAGATTCACCTTGAGACTTTGGAATTTATTATCCAATAGTTTGTTTTGTACCATAATATGGTCTATATCTATTTTTGTATCAATTATTTTGTTTTTGTTCAATCATCAAGGAATTGGAATTGTCTCTTTGTGTGATCATAATTGGTTGATCTTGCAGCTTCCAATTATTGAATTGGAATTCCCTAAAGGATTTTCATGTGGGTAAAGAATACATATGATCTTTCTCAAACTTAACATGGGAAACATGGACATCTAGGTCATATGTGGGAAGGATTTGAACCGAATATTTTTGGCTTTATGAAGTCCAAGTTGTTTTTATGAATGTTGAGAGGCGTCTGAATCTAGTTAATATAAGGAAAACAAATTGTTGTTGTCAATTTTCTTCTTGTAGGCATGTGTTTAAGAGATAGCTTGCATCCTACAAAATTTGTATTTTCTACGCATAAATGGTCTAACTCTTTTTTGTCTATATATTTTTTAATTTTAATGATATTTTCTTCAACATATCGATGGATATCTATGAATCTATCATAGGCTATCAAATTTTGTCCAACTATTGGAAACCTTAATCCTTAGGGTAAATTACCATTAGCCAAGAATATGTTTTGTAGTTTAAATGATGCTCGACCTCTTACAACAAGATATGATACGTTGAGGTTTAATTTTACTCATCTTAATTCTATGCACATCAACAACCTATGTAGAGTAATCCAATGGGATAAAGCCACATTGTAATTAAGTTGAACAACACAATAATTCTATTTATCAAATTGATATTCAAATTGAAATTAACAAAGTTCCTACCATTCCAAAAGGGTAATATATATAACATTAATTAAGTATTCAACATTGAATTCAAATGCTATCAAAGAATTAATAAAAAAAATCCAATTGGCATAAATGTACATGTTTGTCACCACTACCGAGACCTCTTTTACATTTTTCCTCAATACGAGGATGACTCTTTGATCCAATGGTTTTCAACCTCAAAAATATTTAATGGAGGTTGTAAATAGAGCCTTTACATTTTTTTTTTTTATTATATAAGTTTTTAATAAGAGAGTGAGGGAATGCATGCTAGTCCTTGCTATGGTTTTTTTTATATACATATTTATGAAATTATTAACCTAATAATAAAGAAGAATTAAGGATGGATTGGGATCTAGTGAAGACATATTTGTGTGTCTCTTTACAATTATCAAATCT
>JASDQU010712698.1:0-15161 GCA_032191745.1 Picea mariana
CACATGATTGGTACATACTTGGTACATGGTTGGATGCACTTGTTTATGGTATAGGTTGATTACAGGTTGGTGCATGGTTGATGCACTTGTTTATGGTACAACTTGATTACAGGTTGGTGCATGGTTGATGCACTTGTTTATGGTATAGGTTGATTACAAGTTGAGATACAGGTTGATGCATAGTTGATGCATGGTTCAGATTTATTGGTACATGTTTACAGTGCTATATCTCACAATGATAGTGTGACAGTGGTTCCATCATTCTACTTCTACTTTAGGGTGGCAGGACGGGGCAAGGACAGGTGGTTGTAGCCACCTTCCGGTTGTAGCCAGAGAACATTGGGGGTTGTAGCCTCCTTCTAGTTGTAGCCAGATATTTGGGGAGTTGGAGCTTCCCTCAGGTTGTAGCCTGAGAAACTAGGGGGTTGGAGCCTCCTTCCAGTTACAGCTGGAAAACAAAGGAAGTTGGTGCTTCTAATGAATGTAATTCTTCAAGACATAGAAGAAAAAGCATTCTGTGGTTTTCTCCTGATTTGGGATTCCACGTAAAACACTGGTGTACTATGTATGTGTGTGATTTTTTATTTATTACTGCTCATTATTGGATAATAATTCTTCATTGATATAACATTTGAAGAAAAAGGATTATAATTACGTTACTACTGATTCACCCCCCCTCTTAGTAATTCAACAGGTCTTATACACCCTGTCCTTATTAGATGAGTGTCGTAATACATACCTCAAGCCATTTTCCAAACCAATTCATGTTCAATTGATTAGTGATGTATAATAAGGTATAGATTATCTGCATCTTCTATTTTTGATATATAGAACCCCCCACTTTTCTTAGTGGTAGAGTTAGATTTTAGGTTGGACACCATATTAAATTCTCCTACAAGATGTGGATCCTTGCCAAAATGGAGGCACGGTGTATATCATAGGGAGTGGTGTTTGAGTTCATGTGATTTATAATTAAACTAGAATCTCTCAGGACAATGAGTTTTCTAATCAACAGAGAGGAGGCTAGATTAAGTCCTTGTAATAGAGCATTTTCTTCCGCCTTATTTTTGGTCATGGTTTGAGGGCTCCCTTCATAGTTATGAGATATTTTCACCCTAGGGATATATATTTCTCCTCCCACACCTGCCTCCCCATAATGCATTCCAAAATTAACACATTTTGTAGGATAAAATTAAAATTGAGGTGTTAATAGATACTCTCGAATATACAAGGTCTAAAGAGTAATGTGAAACCATAATTTATTATGTTTTTAGTCATTCAAAAAGGACTTCTAATAATCTAATAAGTAAGTCACCTTCCAAAGAGAGGAAATAAAATGATTATGGTCTTAGTTATTTAGAATGGACTTTTAATATTCTAATAAGTAACTCACCTTCCAAAGAGATGAACAAAAACCGCATACAAACTAAACAATGTTTTGGCATACAATATTTATCTGCATACAAAATCCTTTGAGTTAGGAATACTATAGTGGACCTTTATGGATATAAGAAAGAAAATGTCCCTTAGATTTAGAAATATCAAATGCATTCACACCATAAACAACAAAAGAATATAGAGAAAGAACCCTTATGGTAGGGTAACACCATGAAATACTCCTTATGGAAGGAATCACTCTACAAGTTATGATTTCTACAAGAATAAACATCCAATATATTGGATACAATGATTCTCATGTGTATTTATACTTTCTCTTGAGTATTCCCAGGGATCTAGACCAACTACCCCTTCTTGCTATATTATTTCATCTTAACTACCTAGTGGTCTTATTTATTACCAAACATATACCAAGTGGGTCTATATATTACAAATCATTTACCAAGTGGACCTATTCCATTATTATGGTCACATTACATTCATTATACCCTTGGGTACCTCCCTAGGTACCCCATATTACCCTCCCTAGGTACATTAGCTTTTAGCTCCTTCACATATTTCATCCCCAAGAGATGAGAATAAGCAATATAATGTGACTTTATAAGGGATGCAGTAAAATAGTACAATGAATGAACATCCATCCATCCTAGTGAAAAATGGGCATGGGGTCCAATTATGGCCTTTCCTTCTCACTCTTGATTCTAGTTACTCCTTAGGTTCCAAGTCTTCAATGTGCTACTCTGATATCTCAATGCATCACTTTTAGTCTTCCATGTACCTCCATACTTGTTTCAAGTATTCCCCCCTATGATTCGGTTTAAATATTACATAGATGGAACACTTAAAGAACTGAATATAACTGAAAAAAAAAAGTAGTTATGAATGTTTAAAAACTAAATATTAGTAATCAAAAGATCACTTACTTAGATTTTGAAGTTTGAGTAAGACTCCCCGTGTGGATCCTTTCTCCATTATTTCGATCTAATAGTTCTCTTGTCAACCTTCACACACTATGATACAATGTTGCAAACAAGGTAGTTATAGTTGCTAACTCCTAACTGCATATACTAACTAGCTGGAATCAATATCTAAATTCCTCTGCTCCAAACAAGTGAAGGGAAGAGGACAAGTTTCTTCCTCCTAACAAGATAAGAAGGGGAAGGTGCTGGTAAAAGGGGTTTCTAGTTATTGTAGACAAATCTTAAAATATCGAGACGAAAAGGCTAGTAGACATGGAAGAATTTCAATAGCATAAGGGTGCTTCAATGGATACCTTCTCTCCTCCACTCAATCACACTTATTTATGCTTCAAAAAGTAGGAGGTGATTAACCTGGGAAACCCCTGAACTCCACCTTAAAAGGTGCATTATGTGCACATTTTATTGTTTTTTGGTGCAAAATGAGGACATACATGACTTTTTAAGGGAAAAGAGAACATATAAAGTTGCATACACTCTATTTTTTTTATCAATAGTAGTGTATGACTAGCTAGAGGGTGTTTTTTGAAGATTTTGTGGAGGAATTTTGGTGTGCAAAAGGGAAATGGATTTGATAGTCTAGACAACATGTTAATCTATGCATATTATGTGATGAAAGATGCTATAACGTATTACACCTAATGTGTGAGGAAAAAATGGGAGTTGATGGCTGAAATGCATTATAAAATCTAGGAGTAAATTGTGCACTGGTCCAAAGCTAAGTTTACCAAACATCAGACCAGAACAATAACTACAAAAGGAATTAAGTATGAGATTACTCTCTTCCCAAGGTAGCCATACCCATTCTTAGGAGTGACAAAATCAAGGTAACCAAATCAAGTACATTGTGGATCCATGAAATATGTATATAAGTAGTGATCATGGATATGAAGAATGAATAAATAATGGATCCATGTCAAAAGAGTTCATAGCCATGAAAAAATACACTATGGATCTATGTATCAGAATGAGAGGAGGATATATGGAATCAAAGAGATGAGCAAATTGATCCTCCACAAGTACCAATGTCATGTAAGGGAGTATTATTTTCCAATGCAACTCAAGAAACAATATAAAAGAGGTGATGCTACTATAGACCTGAGCTATTCAAAACAAATCGTCAATGGTACAAGGATACAACATGTGAATAAATGAGATGATGTTGAGGATGGTGAGACACTATTTGATTACAGGTCATTGATGTATACCATTAACAAAAAATGAGATAAACCATCGATAATGATAATCAAGGTAGCTAGTACATTCTAGCAATTATGAATGAATGAGTTGACATCGAACACTTGTAGAATCTATTGATCATGGGACATTTATGTATTCCCACTATCAATAGTGAGGGAATTTTCCACTAATGACATATTTATTCCCTCTAGTCAAGGCTAGGTGACATGTCATAAAATACATTCCCCACTTAGTGAAGGCGTTGATGGTGATGATGGGAAACAATCGAGTTGGATGCACACACATTTTTCTAGTTAAAGCATGAAACATATGACACCTTTCGAATGCCTCAATACATTCTTTTAAGACCTCTAAAATATCCAATATGATATTAATTTAGCATAGTATCCACTTCTTGATGAGTTAAGAAATGACGTCTGCCCCTTGATGATACAAATTTTCACCGATAATAAGGTAATTCTTCACTAGGTGGAAAATAAATCACCGATCGTCTCGCTAGTAGTTTGGAGATAATTTAAAATTATGGAGATACACAAGTATATCCCCATACATAAGTATCATAGGAAGAAATAAGGAAAATATACACATCTGGAAATCAGTCCATTCCAATAACATCCTTGTCTTCCTTAGGAAACACTAACATAATTTTGGTAAAAACCAAATATTTCTTGGACTTAGAAAACACAAAGTCCAGGTCAAACTACTATAAGGTAGTGATCCATTTATTATATTTTCCCTCGAAAATATTTTAGTTCAATACATATTGAAATGGATTCACATTGGCTACTGCAATTTTTTTTTGGAGTAAAATGTCATGTCAAATTCTATGGATGACATCAATGTCACCAAAGCTAGCATCTCCATGTGCGATGAGTTGAGATCAGGACCTATTAAGCATTGGCTAAGATAATATATGACATGATCTTAGAGTGCATCATCCTCTTCAACTAGAACCATGAAAACAATCGATTATGATGATGTAAGATACAACAGGAAATCCTTGCTATAGTCCTAAGGATTACACAAGAGGGATGAAGTGAGTTCCATTTTCAATGCATCAAAAGAGAGATGTGTGAAATCATCCCAAAAAAATAGGGCCCCTTATTCAATAAGTGCATAAATCCCTTGGTGATCTTGACATATTTCATTACAAAACATCATAGAAATTTAGTCTTACCCTATGGGATTTAAATCTAATGGATTTTACGTGGGGGAGGAAAATGAACTATTTCCTCAAACTTCAAAGGATCGACCATGATACCTTTATTAGACACAATAAAATGAATAAGACACCCCAAAACAAAACAAAAAATGTGTTTTTTGGGATTCAAATGAATCCTATAATAACGACATCTCTCGACCACAAGGCAAAGATGAGTAGGATGATCCACTCTCCTATGAGAGTGAGCAACTAGATCATGATGATAGGCCTTGATGATGTGTTTAAGATCATGGAAAGAGAATGGCATGGGTCCAAGGAAAGTAGCTCCAACATTTTCAAGACCAAAAATAATTTTTCAATAAGCAAGCAACCTCAAGAAAAAATAAACGTTGTCTTATGTTGGTCCTTGGGATGGATTTGGGTCTAATTGTAACCTGAAAATCCATCCATAAATGTAAATATCTCACTTATAACACACTCATTGATAATATGATCTATAAAATGTGTGGGGAATTTGTTCTTTGGATAAGCTTTTTTCAAATCTTGGAAATGCATGCAAACACAAATAGTTCCTTTATTTTTATGCATGGGAACAGGGTTGGATACCCATTTGGTAAGGGGATTCGGGTAGATAAAACTCACCTTATGGATTTTTTCCACCTCTACCTTTATTGTTGCAGCTTTGCTTGGATTAACTGGTTTAATATTTTTTTGACTTGATTTATCATTCTTGTAATCTTTTATTTTGTCCTCGAGAATGCGGGGGTCAATATATAGGATTTTCTCATATGTCTAGGAAAAATCATCTTGGAATTCATTAACAAGATTGGTATAAGTGTGGACTTCATTAGGACAAAAATGCACTCCAATAAACACATTTTCCACAACTTAATGATTTCTATAGATATTTATAGGAATAGTTTCTGAAATATTTTCCATGTTACCCTCAGAATAGGAAACATGTGTCACCAAGGAGTTCATGGATCAATCTTGATATCTATACACAATCAATTGAAACTCTCCACTCTCAACCCTATTGAGTTCCGGGAGGAAGTATAAGTGAAGTTGCATGTCCCCCTAATGTCTTTCAGGCCCGATCATTGCCTTTAGGATAGTTTTGTCTAGTGGAAAAGCTATATCTAAGAAATTGAGAGAATTGGAGGAGTTTAAGGCCCATATGGGCACAATAAAGTGATCTAACTCTTGTATTTGAGGAGGAGAATGATTGGTGTTTGTAGTGGCATGTTAAATCTATGATGAAAACAAAGGCATGGTCATTCCTACATGCTAAAATTATTCCATCGATGTGGAAAGAGAGGGTAAAATGCATGGGTCATCAAAGTACGCTATTTGAAAATATCACACTTTGATCGTGGGATATGAAGATATTGGTTGGTTAGATAAAGAAGGAACAAAGTTAATATAATAAATAGGCTCTAAGAAGTTAAAAATTCCCATTAGGGATAGATACATTCCGACACCTATGCGTTGGAGAATGAGGTGGAGCACAATATGAAACAAAGAACAAATTACTATAGATAACCGAAGATGGAATTTGTTTTTTGAAGAAGAGAGGTGGTGTCTAAAGACAAAGTTACAACACTTAATAAGAGAGTATTGTGATCATAACATCACAATGCATATTGCACATCTTGATATGCATGATCTATCATGCAATCTCAAATAAAATTCAACATATGATAATGACCCAAGGGGTCTTCTTTTATAGACTTAAGATCTAATCGACTCCCACAAAATATGAAATATCTTGTCCACATAAAACTATTTGTGATTATAATTTATTCCACAAAATACATTCTATCAAGTCGGCTCAATGGGACTCGACCCGACCAACTATCTATCCAACTTGTAGTTGATTGCAGGGTTGGTTGATGAATGCCCGATTATATTCAACTATTGTTCGACTGCTGAACCAACAGGCATGTCGAATTCTCGACTGACTAATGTGGTGTGTTGGTCAATCACTCGATTGAGCATGTCTAGATGTATGTCGACCTCTCGACTGAATGAACCTAGAAGATGTGTGATGAACCATCAATTCTTGATGTTCCAACGCCCCCCCATTAGCACCAAGATTTGAAGGTTCAGTAGCTGAAATTAAATCACTAGAACACCCCCCATAATTAAAGCTTATTGAATCCGAAGAAAATTTTGGATCTTGATAAATATGGCATCAACTAAAGTTTTGGTGAAGATATCAACAACTTTCTCTTCAGTACACCAATAATAAAGAGAAACACCATCATCATGAACTAATTGTTGCAAATAGTGAGAATTGAGCTCAATATGCTTCATATTATTGTGAGGAACATGGTTCTCAGCAACATGTCTGGCACTTTGATTATAACAAAATATTGTAGTCAAGGTATGAACAAGAAATCCAAGCTTTCCCAAAAGTTGATGAATCCAAACTTATTTAGTACTAACTTGAGAAACACCACAATATTCTTATTTTTTAGTCAAGAGTGAGACTACCTTATATTTATTTCATGACCATACCAAAGGTCCAGTGTTGTAGTGAAACACATACCCAGAAGTGGACTTTCATTCAGCCCTGTCACCAGCTCACTCAAAGTTGGTGAAGCCGACTAGAGAATCTGAACCACAAAAATATTTGATACCAAATTGAATGGTACCCTTGAGATATTCAATAATGTGTTTGAATGATTTCCAGTGGATTTCTCTGGGATCCTGCATGAACCGAGAAACCACACTAACAACATAGGAGATATCAGGTTGACTATGAGTAAGATAAACAAACATTTTGACTAAGTTTTGATGGAGTGTAACATTGGAAACTAGTGTTTGAAAGGTTTTAGTAAGCTTCAATATAGAATGAAAAGGAGTGGAACAAGTCTTGCAATCATCCATATTAAAATGTGTCAATAGATCCATTATATATTTAGATTGAGAAATAAAAAAAACATCACACGATGGTAATACTAGAAGACCCAAAAAATCATGCAGAGTGCTAATATATGTCATGTCAAAGGAATCACCAATTTGTTTCTTCAATCTAAAGATGAGAGAATTAATATTTCTAGTAATGATTAATTCATCAGCATATACAACAACAATCAATGTTTCTTCGTTGGAGTGTACAAACTGTTATCATATTCACACCATTTGAAGCCTAGTTGAAGAAAGAAAATGCCAATATTATCATACCACGCCCGAGGAGCCTGCTTCAAACCACAAAACGACTTCTTGAGTCAACATACCAAATTGGAATCTGTTATAAATATAGGTGTTTATTCCATGTAAATTTGTTCATATAGGTCACTATGAAGAAAAGCACTCTTCACGTCTATCCGATGAAGCTTCCATCCAAAACTAGTAGTAAGGAAAATAATTAATCTAATTGAGTTCATGTTTGCAGCAGGGGAAGAGGTTTCATTTTAGTTGATTGCTTCTTGTTGAGAAGATCCCTTCACGATGAGGAATGCTTTATGTCGCTCAATAACATTGTTAGAGGTAAATTTGGTCTTGTCGACCCATCAACACTTCACAATATTATTTCCAAATGGTCAGGGAACCAAGTCCTAGGTTTGATTATTTTACAAGGAATATATATAAATTTTCATGGCCTATTCCCATTTGGTTCATCCTTCGGCATCAGAGTAGATAACAAGATCATAGGTTTCAAGGAAACAAGTCATGGGGAAAACATTGGCATGTTTCTTCTGACTTCAGGTCTAGCATCTGTAGGATGCATCTCCCGCATAAGCTCTAGTGGCTTCAATGGTATTGGAATCCTAGCGGGGAAAACAAGAAATAGGTGAACGAGGGTTCACTTCAGTAGAATGCTCATAATTCAATCGATGGTTCTACAATCCGTGGACCAATCGAAACATACAATGTTAGACTAGTCGACTTGGAGATCAATAGTCGAGTCGAAATAGGAAAAATATCCAATGGACCGTTGAAGGAATGATGAGAGGATTAGAAGAACCAGTGTCCCAGAAAACATCAAGGGGAGGATCCTACAACAATCTAGAGGATTCATTAAACAACTTGAATCTGGAAGAGTTCTCATCAAATTGAACATTATGTCGTATAATAATCTATCATCAGATAGGATCAAATAGTCGATAAGATTTTTACTCTTCAGAGTATCCCATCATGATGCAAGCATGACTCCTTGCATCTAAAGTTTTTCAAAAATCACCAGGAATATGATCCCATGAAACACATATGAACACATAGAGGTGTCCAACATAAGGTTTCTTCACATACCATTGTTTGACTGGAGTCATGGAAGGAGAAACTCGAGTTGATGCGCGATTGAGAATATAATTGGAACAGTACACCGCTTCATCCTAGAAGCGAGAAGGTAGGTATTTATCCTACATAAGACATCTATCCATTTCGACTAATGTCTGATTCTTTCATTCTGAAACTCCATTCTATTGTGGTTTCTGAGGAACTAACTTCTGCCAGTCAATACCAGATCAAAGTAGGTATTCTTAAAATGGTCGATTGACATAATCATCACCATTGTCAGATCTCAAGAAATTAATGGGTTGAACAAATTGCTTTTCAACAAAGGCCCAAAATTCTTTGAACTTCTCAAAGATGATATTTTTGTTCTTTAGGAAAAAGATCCATGTGAAACGAGTGAAATCATCAATCAAAGTAAAAATGTACTTTGCACCTGTTAGTGAAGGTAAGTTGATAGAACATACATCACAATGAAACAATTTCAGTTGGTTCTATGCTCACCACGTTTGTCTAGAGTTGAAAGGTGTCTGATGATTCTTACCAAGTACACAACCCTTACATACACCTTCAGGGGGAAACAAATTCGATAAACCAACAACCATGTTTTGATTTGCCAGTTCCTGTAGACATTAGAAATTTAGATTTTTGAGTCGTTCATGCCGAACTCGACTTCTTTCATCAGTGTGAGAAATAAGTGCAATCGGTTCCGATTTAGGTTGATTCGAGTCATGAAACTTGTATAAGTTGTATGTTGGGTCCAGAATCCTGTCAGCGACAATCGACTTTCCTATCTTCAAATCCTAAACATACAATCGATCTGGCCAAAAGTTTGTAATATTACCATTCTTAGTCAAATGAACAACAATAATAGATTTGAAATGAGATTTGGCACATGATAGACATCAATAATGTTGCCATGTCAACAAGATACATCTCCCTGATCAACAAAATCTAAAGAAAAATCATCAACAACATAGATTCTACTTTCTTTGGATTTTTTCAGTCTCTTAAGTAAAGTGGCATCTTTCGCCATATGATTATTTCATCTCGAGTCGACAACCCATTCATTCTTCATAGTATGAGACATTAAGGCCTGAGACGCCCCAACTTGGAAGGTGAAATTATCAATGGGTCGACGAACAATCGACACATCTCCTTAAAGACTATTAACCTTCTCCTCTAAATCACTCCCTTCTTGTAGTATTTCTTCTCAACATGTCCATTCTTTCTACAATACTGACACGTTTTCTTCTTTTGATTTCGTTGTGTTTATCTCTGGGATCTCTAATCAATATATGTAGGTTCTATACAAAAGCATCAGTGTGCACTCTATTCCTGGAATCCATCTTTCCCTTTCCTTTGAGAAAGTGGGCTTGGTTCTTACCACCAAGCTTTCCTTCTTCAAGAAATCTATGTTGATCAACAATAAAAAGTTCACAAAAAAATTCAAAGGAGTAGTCCTTACCATCTTGCTTGCATGTGTTACAGATGGGGTGGAAGGTTGATACAAACACATCAAATGGTGTTCTCAAATTTATCAAGACCAACTCAATCAGTTGTGCATCCTGCTTCATATATGTTTCTCCACATTCTCTCAAATTCAACTAGATTTATTTAACACATGATAAATAGTCCTCCATTCTTTCACAGGAATGAGGATCGAGAGATATCAAATATTTATCCAACTACATTAGGTGGATTTCATCGACTTTATTGAACAAGGTCTTTAGCTTCTTCTAGACCAGATGCGGACAATCAAGTCCATTGAGATGAAAATGAATTTTTTGGGTGATGTAGGTCGTGATGACCCCTACAGACTCATTCTTCTTTCCATCAATGGAAAATTTTTCCGAAGCATTTGTTGGATTTGGGATCGAGACTTTGGTATACTGCCACATCCCCTTACTTTTCAATACATTTTCCATGTCTGGAGCCCATAATGCATATTTTTATCCATTCATAACAACATGATTGATCTTCAAATCCATATTCAATATCTATATAGACTAGTTTTGTTTCAATAAGTTCCAATCAACGAACCATCGACCCAAAGTCAATCACACAACTGATCCAAATCAACAAGGTTTCCAGATAATAGGTCAAGTTTTTCAAACCATCGACTCTGATACCATGTTAGAGAATGAGGTGGAACAAAATATGAAATAAATAACATCGTACTGTAGATAACCGAAGAGGGACAAAATTTTTTGAAGAAGAGAGGTGGAATCTAAATACAACGTTAAAACACTTAAGAACATAGTACTGTGATCATAACATCACAATGCATATTGCACATCTTAATTTTCAAGATCTATTTTTCAATCTCGAATCACATTTAGTATATTATAATGACCCAAGGGGTGTTCATTTATAGACTTAATATCTAATCGACTCCCACAGAATTTGGAAGATCTTGTCCACATACAATTTTTGGTGGTTAGAGTTGATTCCACAAAACATTTTTTGTTAAATTGACTCAATGGGACTTGACCAGACCAAATATTTGTCCAACTTGTAGTCGATTATAGATCTGCTTGATCCAATGCTCGATTATATTCGAATTTTGGTCGACTTTCTGACGGACAGGAACGTCAACTACTTGACCGACTAGTGTGGTTCACTTGTTGATCGCCCGACCAACTATGTCTAGATGTAGGTCGACCTCTCGACCAACTGATCCCAAAATATGTGTGATGAACCATAAATTCTTGATGTTCCAAAACTATGCTCTCAGTAGTTATCTGAGTGTTTTCAATTAGTGATATTGTAAATCCCACTGACCCATCCAGGTCAATGTGAGTGTATGGAATCTCATCGATTGTTACAATCTTCCCTTTATGAGGGAAACAAATCACTTGGAAAACTAAGGAGACTATAATTTTCATAGCATAAGTCAAACCACGTTCCAATAAAAGTTTATAATTGAGCAATGCATTGACTACTTCCAATTCTATGGAAACAATTTTACCCCCTAGCTGGATGGGAAATGAGGAAATAATACCATGAAACTTGAAGTTTCGTCCATCAAACATTGTTAGTAAATTTGGAAATGGGGCAAGATTAGGTGGGCCAATGGCTCACTAACAAGACAAGGACATGATACAGGTCGAAGTGACCTCATCCATGATCATTATAAAGAGGGTTTCCATGTTGTACAGTACTTGTATCTTGAAAGTGATGTGGTAAGGAAGGAGAGGCTTGATGTTAGAAGTGTCAAACATGATCACCTAAGAATTGAAGGAATTAATAGCCCCTATGGCTGAGAGCAATGCACTTAGTTGTGTAGGGGAAGTCTGGAGTACTTCTAAGTCCAACATAGTGCACGGTACCTAGGCCAAATATGATATAATCAAGTAGTTCTAGGTAGTATGGGTATTCGAGTTGCACAATGACCATTTGTACACACCCTTAGCTATGCATGGCATTACATCTCTCACATATTTTAGTATATGCAGATGGTTTTGTGGGATGGGGAATTCCTTTACCTTTGAAGTAGAATCGAGGTTATCATAGTTATGAGCCTTGGTAAATAGGTGAATATTTTATCCCATATTATAAATGTTTGATGATTCGGTATCATGCAAGGGTTCCCCCTAGTTTCCCCCTTTTTAATTTATAGCGTTGCTTGAAATTCCCAAAGTCATGTGTTTCCCTTGAGGGAAAGGGTTAGTTAACAAAATAGGTTGATGTTACGCCAACAAATTCCATTCCTCTTCAAGTTTAGGGAATCAATGCAGTAAATGATCATATTTTTACAACTTACAAGGAAAGCTTATTTTATTCTTTTCCTTATTTACCCCTCTAGCATTGGTGTCATATTTATTTCCATTATTATTATTACCACCTCCCTTATTACCCTTGTTTTTATTTTTTCTTCTCAGTTGTTGGCTACCCTTTGGATTAGTCATCTTCACATCATGTACATCAAATTTTTTGAGAGGGGGAGAGGTTGAATCATGAGCTTGACTAGTTGCGGGTGGATGAATAGTCATTTTTTTCATCTGGTGTGCCACTGGATCCGTGACAACATTATTGACAAAACCAACAACACCATCAACATATGGTCTAGGCTTATATCTTTGAGGACCAATTCTTGATCTCAGGGTGTTAGGATTTTTTTATATAATACCCCATACTGAGAATATATTAGGTCTACCTAATGGGATCTAAAAATGGATTCCTCTTTGGTTTTCTTTCTTGAAAAGGAGACATCTTTGGATATATAAGGAAACAAATAATACAAAAACCATTCCAAAAGGAACTCAAGAGATATGATCCTTTATCATCCTCTTCCTTCTTCACCATTATTGAATGTGGTCAGAGATATGGGTAGTGTTATCTTGGATAAAATTAGAAAAGAGGTCAGTGATGCATCATGTTGGAAAATAATTTTGTAAATGGTTAAGGAAAAATGTTGCTAAATAATGAAAATTTTGAAAGGATGATCCTTGTAGTTCAATGTACAATCCTAGTGAGAGTGCATAGAAATAGTTTCAATCTGATGGAATCATCCACTAGTGATTTTTAGGAACACCATAAGTGGACTTCGTCACATGATCACCCAAATACTCACCTGCTTTCCCTTCGAACTTCAAGATGTTTGAGGGGAGTTTGGTGGGTACTAGAGGCCAATTAAGGTTGTGACATACTAAATAATTTGTGATCTTACAAAAATATGGAAATTTTAATGTCTCTTGAAAAGGAATTTAATGTTCTAACATGCAATTCCAACTTCCGGGGTTGAAATTGTCAAGTTGGTTAAAATTTGAAAATGAATAATCTATATTGTTTCTAGAAATAGGTTTCCTGGAAGAGATTGTAGGTCAACTGAGGTTTTTATAAAATCATTGAGGTCCTTGAACATGAGGATAACCTCCACTCATCTGGTTTCCAACATATTTGAAACAATTGGCCCTTTTTGTCATCCCCTACGAAGAAAAGGATCCTCACATTGGATTCCATGAAATATGGAAAGGGTTTCCACCCAGCGACATCTTGAATAAGGGGAAGGAACTACTCCATATATTAATAAATAATTAAAGAGAGTTTGATCCTACAAGAATGCCAAAAGATTGAAAACTTTTTCCCATTTGGTTACCCCACCCTACAAAAGGATTAACTCCAGAAAAATCCCTAGAATATGGAAAGGATCCACTTCCCAAAGAAGGGTTTAATAGAGGGATATGGCCCCACCTCATGGGAAAAATTGAAAAGGATTTGAAGAACTCCTTGCATTAAAAATATGGCTCTGAAATGTCAGGGGTAGAATTGGCTGAGACATGTGGCATCCACATAGTCAACATTCCAAAATCAAACACACATAAACAAAGGATGTAGATGGTATAGAACTAATGGATGCAGTGGGCTTGTCAAGTAAAGGTATGGAATTACTAGCTGATGTCATCATCATAACTTGGGTAGTGCCCATTTTTCGGGTAGTTGAATGAGGAGGAGAAAATTCACCTCCAACTGCATACCTTGAAACATTACCATTGTTTTCCATACTGGACCAATGAAAATAAGGATTGGCAGTGTGATCCAAACTTATAAAATTCAAAATATGCACAAGGAATAGATCTTGAGGTATAGTAAGAGGGTTAAAATTTTGTAAAATTCCTTCGTCTTGAAGATCCTCAATTCTAGTAACTCCTTTTGCAGAAGTGTTCGAGTCCACAAAGTCTAGATCCACTGGTTCTGATAAACTATACTTGTCAAGTCGACAACTTTGATGAGGTAGCTCCACCCTTTATGGTGAAAGAACTTGGATCCATATCGAGTAGTGTAGCATTTGGTATACCACTTTAAATAAACAGTTTAAAGTATATACAAATAGACTCCCTAAAGAAAACTAAACAAACAAACCAAAACACTAAGAAAAGGTCCTAATATAATACAACACATTAACTAATTTTCCAAAACCTCATCACAGGTGGATTAGTTCCTCAGTCCAAATCAATGAAAAAGTTGAAAAGGCACCTTTCAGGGTCTGATACGGGTTGATTAAGTCCCGAGACTAATTGAAAAAGGAATGAGAAATAGTTATCATAACCTGGTTGCAACATTTTCCTATGGTGTTAATGTCCTCATGAATAAAAACACGTTTCAAAGGAGCCGAGTCAGATGATATATCATTTGTCTTGGGTACTACGATATTTCCCCTCATAGTCATTCGTGTGGAAACT
>JASDQU010712698.1:15181-25966 GCA_032191745.1 Picea mariana
AAAAAGGAATGAGAAATAGTTATCATAACCTGGTTGCAACATTTTCCTATGGTGTTAATGTCCTCATGAATAAAAACACGTTTCAAAGGAGCCGAGTCAGATGATATATCATTTGTCTTGGGTACTACGATATTTCCCCTCATAGTCATTCGTGTGGAAACTAGGAATGAAAACTATGGTACCAATTCACAATCATATCATGGGGGAACCATCGTCAATTGGAACTGCAAGGATGGGAAATGTAGCAAATCCTGAAGTCCCAAAAGAAATGACACCTCAGAGGACCAAGTGGTATGTAGGAAACCCCCAAAGAGGGGGATATCTCCTTCACTTATCCTTACATGAACTAGAATTTAACTCTTGTGTTAGAGTAGCTTCCCTGGAAACACCTGTGCGATATTGGATTTTGATCATTGAATAGTAATAATCTATGTTTGAATTTAAGCGGTCTTGGAGATTTAACTTTCCCATTATGTTCCAAGGCCTTACACCTAGATTAATAATTTTTTTATAAAATGAAAAGTCTAGTTAATTTTATTTATCATTCATTTTAGGGGTTGTTGTATACTCAGAGGAAATGATGGTGAAATGAATGATGTTCATAGAATCTTGTGAAAAAAAACTTGAATGAACATTGTCATTTTTATAATTGAAATTATTATTCAATGTAATGTATATAATAAATAACTTTATGCAAACCCTTAAACTTTGAGATGTGAATCTTTTCTCTTTTTCAATGGAAAATTCACAACTACAACTTTTCATTTCCAAAAGAAAACTCACTATTTGATGCAACCTAAGAAATCCTAAATGATCTGAAATGAAACTACCTTTTCAATGAAAATGACAAAAGAAATAAATATGATAAGAATTTGAAATACAACAGATGAGAAATACGACAAATGAGAAATGAAACCGATCTACTCAAAGAAATATAGCCTTTTGTTTATTGCTACTAAGTGAAAACTAAGAAAAAGACTGAAAAAAAAAAAGGAAAAATTTATCTTTCTTTTCTTGAAAACAAGAAATGTAGGGAAGAAGAATAAAAGGATCATATCAATAACTTCAAACTTTATAAATTATCGTCTCAAAAATCAAGAAAGTAAAAGAACTAAAAACAAAACTTGTCATATAACCATGCAAATTAAAAAATGACTAAAGAAGCCAATGAAGCACAAAATTACTTTTTTTCTTTAATTTTAAAACTTCAACTAACTTCTGAGACTGAAAAAAATATTCAAAAAACTAAGAGATCCAAAGAGATCCCCCAAAAGAAAATTCAAGGCTTAAAAATACTGGGAAAACAAAGAAAGAATACCTTCTAGGAGACATACACTTATGTTGGCATAGAAACAAGTGTATGTATGTTATTGGATAAATCGATGAATGCAGACATAAACTAATCTCCCTAGATCCATCTGGATCTAGAAAAAAACAAGACAGGACATGACGCTTTCCCTAAGTTACAATCATTGAATTTACTACCAAATAAGGAATGAGTGACATACCTTTGAATATCACTTCCTTATGTCTTTGTTGTCCCTGCTTCGCTCCAGTTCTCTTGTGAGACCAAATCTGAAATGACACAAACCAACCAAAGTGAAAGAAACAATAGTATATTCAATGACAACCTATGCATGTGATCAAGGAGTCATGTAATAAAATGAGAATGATTTTATGGGAAAGAAACATGTCACTATATTAAAGAATGCGGAAGAAAGATACATCTAGATGCCTTGATGTTGCCAGGTTCCTTCCAATAGTTCCTTGCTTCCCACACACTTCTTGCTCCAATAATTCTGAGACCATGGATCTAATAGCTACTCACAATCTATCTTGACAAAGAAAATCTCAAAGCCAATCTAACCCAGCTAACAATCTCAAGCCAAAACAACTCAAACCCTCATCAAGCTAAATTTCTCCATGAGAGCTCCTCTCCTTTTATAAGCTAAAGAGGATAAGGTGAGGAGGTTAGGATGATCCCACTAAATCATGAAAGCGAGTAAGATCCAAACCATTTAGAGGCCACCTCACCATAGAAGCTTATCCTTCTAGAATCATCAATAAGACACTCATTTTTTCAACATACGAAGGTCGCCGCACCCTAGCTATAGTGCAGCTTGCGGAAACTCTGCAACCTAGGTATAGTGCACCTTGTGGAAACCAGGAATTTCCGCACCCTAGCTATATATTAGCCTAAGGAAATCCTCTTTAATAGGGTTTTTACAAAGGAAAATACAACTTATTCTCTTAGGAAAAGTTCTTCTCCCTTATTTCTTCAGGAATTCAGGCCACTGACCCTTCTGAAGGCAACAAATAGGTTTACATCATTAAAAGTCATAAGGATGATGAAAATAATTTGTAACAGAGAGCCCCCCAAAGTATGAAGTTAGAACAGAGTGATAGATGAAATACTTTGTCGAGTGTGTGTAGGGAACAAGGAACAGTCGGTCGGAAACCTGCCAACAAACAAGGAAATACAGTAAAATAATATATCATCATTGAGGTAGGAATTCCCATACTCAGAATATAAATGAATCAAAGCATAAATGCTGACATGCGAAGATCCATGTTAAGTAAAACAGGTCATGGCCACCAAACATACACTGTGGATCCATGCCAATATGACTTAAATCTAAACATAGCCACCAAAAATACACTGTGGATCTATGTGTTAAAGACTCAAATTTGAACATATCCATGAGACATACAATGTGGATCTATGCAATAGTACAATCTAAATACACTCCAATGCAACCTTAATCTTTAAGAAAATATTCAGAGTCTTCATCTCCACCACTATATAGTACAAATCTAACCATGTGAATACATGTGCTGAAGTCGAACATGGTAGAAACCACTTGATTATCGGTCATTAGTGTATATCGTTAAAAAGCACAAGGGAAATCACCATTAATGTCAATGACTCCCAAGGTACACTAGTACAATCCAATGGGTATGAATTTGTGATCTGACATCGAACACTCGATGGAATCTCCCGATCAGGGGTCAAAAATGAAAACCCACTGTCGAAAGCGAGGAAACATGAGATTGAGGCTTGCAAGTTCCAAGGTACCAATGTGTTTCTAAGTCTAATTCCTGGGTAATGAGCTGAAGTTGATAGGAAAAGACTCGTCACATGAGGGCCTTAATGTATCCCCCATTAATGACACGAAACAAGTAACAATATTTGAGGTATATCAGAGTAACAAATGATTTAGGACTGACTCAGGGATGGCCAACACAATAGAAGGCTTAAGGACTGTAGAAATGGCCGACGCAATAGAAGGCTTTCATGGTTGAACTTCTCTTTGAACATATTGACGACATGACAACTGTCTTGGAAACAATGACTCAACAATAGGGATCATAGACCAATTTGTAATCTTATAAAGGATTACGACCAAGAGACAAGTGGATTTTCCAACCTAGACACAAAGCGAGTGAAAGGGTGTCATGTTCAAAGGTGACTCTTCCATAGAATACAGGTTTATACACATTTCTTTCCCAATTTTTCCCCCACCATTTCTGGCGAGTACCTCTTTATTTTTACACAATCTTGAGGAGGATAACATATGCTTGTAGATGCAATCTCATCCTTTGAATGAGTCCCTCAGAGTATGTTTAACGAACCCTAGGAAGGAGTGGTTCGGTCCCATATGGGTCTTTCAATGTTTGTTTTACGAGTCTAAATAAAGAACTCAGGGGTTTTTTATGTTTAGAGAGTCTAAAAAACTCTTAAAGAGAACTCTCTCAGTTCCTTTTTCGTAAATTAGTTTGATGATACCAAAAAAGTGATAACCTACCACCCATCAAACTTTTTCTTCAAATACTTTTACAAGCGTGAAAAGAACAAGATCGCTCGACAATATTTTCATGTTTAGAGAGTCTAAAAAGATCTTAAAGGGAACTCCAAGGGGTTCCTTTTTCGTATAACCTTTATGAGTCCAAAAAAGTGATAAAAATATACTTGGTTACATTCTCATTGATTTATGAGAATGAAAAAGAACAAATACTAAGCTCGGTAACCTATTCTCATGTATTTACGAGCATGAGAAAGAACAAAGACTAAGCTCAGTGACTTATTCTTGTGTATTTATGAACATGGGAAAGAATAAAGACTAAGCTCGAGATTGTTTTCATTTTTACGCAAGATTTAAAACAAAAAAAAACCATGGTTGGACCTGGTTTCATTTTTACACAAGCTTGAACCAGAGGAAACTATGCTTGAGGTAGGTGGTTTCATTTTTAAACAAGCTTGAACCATAGAAAACTGTGCTTGAACTTCCCAACACATAACAAAAGGATGGTTGGTACTTATCCCCCAGCTTAAGAAACTGATGTCTTAACTTCATCATGAAGTCCAAAGGCTAAGGCAAATGCCCCCTAAGATTCATTTCATCCAACCACAAAGGAGAATGAAAATAATCTTCAAATACTAGACGAAGGACTTGACTCAAACAGAGAGGGGGAACAATCTGTTTCATTTTTTAACGAGCTTGACACAGGAGAAGAACCATGCTCGAGAATCTAGGTTTAATCCCTATACGTATGTTTCATTTTTTAATGAGATTGACATAGAAATAGGAACTATGCTCATAATCTTTGTTTCATTTTTTTAACAAGGTTGCAACGGAGACAAATAAAATATCCTCACAACTGATTTCATTATTTAACAAGCTTGAAATCAGAAAACCATGCTCAAAGATGGTTTCATTTTTTAATGAGATTGAAATCAAAAAACCCTGCTCAAAGTTGGTTTCATTTTTTAACAAGCTTGAAATCAAAAAACCCTGCTCAAAGCTAGTCTTGATCATGGCTTCCAAGAGGAAAATGCTTCGGAAGGACACCATGTCAAAGGACAAAACTCGGTCATGGATTCCAAGAGATATTCACTTTATGGAAGAAACACACTTCGAGGGCCATGATAGGGGTAAAGAGATCAGGCTCTAAAATCCCAATCGAAGAGATAACCATGTCAACTACTGGATCCAAATCATCAGAAGTTGAAGTCATGGGAGACAACACCACATAATTAACATGTGGCAGGGGTGATACCGTCTGCATATAAGAACCATTTAGGGAGGTAATCCAATCAGGACCAATGATTGAAAGTTGATCAATAGTCACAATTCTTCCATCGTGAGGGAAAGATATCACACAAAAAAGAGTGGACACGATAGCTTTCATGGAATAGACATAATCCTGTCCAAGGAGTAAAGAGAAATCCAAGGGGTCTTGGACTACCATGACATCAATAAAGACAGTTTTCCCTCCAAAAGTTACAGGAAAATGAGGAAGGGTCCCTAAAGGTTGACTCGTTCTTTTGTTAAAAGATAACATATTCTGCGTAACTGGTGCAAGCTGAGGACAACCCAAATCTTTCCAAGCAATAGAGGATAAAATACTAATGGACGCACCTTCATCTATCAACGTCTGTGGAATTCCCCGACCACAAACCTGTACTGTAATCTGGAAAGGAATGTGAGAGGGAAGACGAGGTCCAATTAGCACACCCCAATTAAAAAGGATGGTCTCATTACTTGGAGGGGGTTCCAGGGGAGAAGGAAGAATACACCCGAGCACGGTAGAATCTGTATCAACGAGAAAAATGTGAGAAGTATCGGGTTTACTCTCGAGCGAGAGAGTAGGATTGACCGCTTGGGTTTCACTCTCTGGCGGGAGAGTGGGATTGACTGATGATGGGATCATATCAATCGCTTGGTCAACTAGTTCAACTAAGGATGTGACCATATTGACCACTTGATCAATCAGACTGATCGATGAAGGGGACAGATTGATTGTTCCATCAACTACAGGTGGGTCAAGAGTAAGGTTGTGATAAGCAGTTGGAAGTTGAGGTTGTGAAATAGTCATGTCTTCCAGGAATTTTGAGGCTTCTTCCATATGATGGAAAGGATGAGCTATATGATGCCCTTTGCATAACATACATGGGAACTTGGCTCTACTTTTCTTCTTCCCAACGGTATCTTGACTAGTTGACGGGAGGTCATCATCATGTTGTTCAGAGGCTGATGACATGGGTTGGTGAGGGTGTGTAGACCATGCTTCTATAACCTTGGATAAACTAGGGAAATCCTTAAGAAGATGTATACCCTTACAAAGCCTGCAAGGGTACTTGAGCTTATGGGTTGTTTGGGTGTCCTTGGCATCATAAACACTCCTAGCATGATCAACAGTAACTGGTTTCTTTCCACCACATATGGAAGTGGTTGGAAGTGTGGATCCTTGCTTATTTTTCTTCTTCTTATTCTTCCTTTTCTTCTTCTTCTTATCCACCGAGTTACTAGCTTTAGAGATTTCACTCGACGAAGAATATGAAATGAAAGAAGACCTTGCAAGTGAAGAAGGAGAAGAAGATCTTACTGGCGAAGAAGGTGAAGGATCAAAATGAGGTTGATGTTCTTGGGGGAAAGTGCTTACAACCGAAGCACTTACTGCATTTGGGATTACCTAAGTGGAAAACAACCACACCGACAATCCAATCGTGAGACCTAGAAGGCTCAAAGAAGTGATGTGAGGAGGACCAATGTTTCCGTAAGAGGGAAAAACAAAAGGTTCCCCTGAAAAAGGGGTACCTTCATTGGTCATTCCAGGAACTGTCGCCATTGAAATAAAGATCCAATCTAGAGTCCACTAGGGAAAACAAACAACACACGCTAAAAATCTAGTAAGCAAGCAAGCAAACAAAACCTTTTCACAATGAGCACACTAGTTGGTGATGAAATCCAATGTCATGGGAACAAAGTAATAAGGGGCTGAGATAGAGTGGGTGGAAAAGTTACATTGACGACCTTCTTAACAGACTTACACCCTGGTGCAAGCTCCCACACATAATCATGGGTATACCCTCCAAGGATCCCGAGTGAGTTTGGCCAACGTCAATTCCAGGTACTGTAAAGACTTGCCCCTCCACAGTCACCTCGTGTAAAGACCCTAAAGATATAGGCCACTAAGGTTACCAACTACTACAATGATGCTTGGGGAAATAGTCAACAGTTCGATCCACTCGCAAAGGCAGGGTATCTAGCCCGCAATCAACTTGAAAGGCTTCCACTCATCATTGTGGGTATACCTTTCAAGCGACCCCCATAATACATGCAATATCTACACCGAGACCAACAAAGACGGGTGAGTAACTCTGCCAGTCTCAATGCAACCTCAGGTTTGACCCTTGTGTGAGAAGGGCTTCCCAGGACAAAATGTAAGAAGTGGATTTATCACTCCCTAACTCAATATTCTGTGTTTGTTTTCATCTTTGGAAAGTTATCTTTCACACCTATTCCAAATCCCTACAACTAATCTATTGTAGGTTTGCTACCAGAAAATATAAAAATGTCTAATCAATTTTTATAAGCGCTTTATTTTATGGTTGTTGTTACTCAAAAGGAAAAATGGCATGGACAATATGGTGTTTTGATCGACTCGAAAGTTATGCAAAGAGATGAAGATTCAATCTTTTCATTTCGATGAAATCTATGCTACAAGAACGAGAAAACATTTACCATTTCCAGATGTACAATGTCCCAAAATTTTACTAAACTCATCGATACCAAGATCTTCAAGAAATGAGACAAATAGACTATACACCCATACATGATCTTCAGAATTTAAGACCAAAAAATGCCAAAAATCATGCAATTTTGCTACTTCAAATGCAAGGATTCCCCCAATCTAATATAAAGAAAGAAATTAAAACTTTGTGTCAAAGATAGCCAAAAGCAATAGAAAATCTATATAAAACAAAGCAACTCAAACATTTTTTTTTTAACACGAACTATTCAATAAAAGAAAAAGAAGTTCTTTCACCAAACAATTCTAAAGAAAAGACAGTGCTTTGTAACTGAAAGACACTCAAAGCAAGAGACTAAATATTCCAAAATAAAACAAAGTAAAGATGGCTAAAAGAAGTTTCAAAGCTGTCAAGCAGACTATAAACAGATCATAATGAAACCCAAATATTCACCCCAAAACCAAATCCAAGGTCCGGGTAAGGAAAAAACCATCAAAAATCAAAATTTTCACAATTTCCGCAGGCTGTAGACTAACTCAGCACGAAAATCCCTAATTTCCACAAGCCATATATAGGTAGTGTGTAGAGTTTCCGCACTGGTATAAACAGGCAGGGTGCGGAAATCCTAATTCGTCGCACTGTCCCTCAAAGAGGGTGCAGAAATCAAACAAAAATGGAAAAAAATAAAAATTAAGAACGTTTTCCAATGAATTCAAATAGGAAAAGAGTCAAGATAGATCTCCCAGTGACTCAGAAAATAGAAACCAGACAATCAAAGAAATAAAGAAAGACAAACTAGGAAAAAAATTCGTTCCGCAGTGGAGTCACCAATTTTGTTATTGGATAAATCGGTGAATGCAGACATAAACTAATCTCCCTAGATCCACCTGGATCTAGAACAAAACAAGATAGAACATGACACTTTCCCTAAGTTACAATAATTGAATTTACTACCAAATAAGGAATGAGTGACATACCTTTGAATATCACTTCCTTATGTCTTTGTTGTCCCTGCTTCACTCCAGTGCTCTTGTGAGACCAAATATGAAATGACACAAACCAACCAAAGTGAAATAAACAATAGTATATTCAATGACAACCTATGCATGTGATCAAGGAGTCATGCAATAAAATGAGAATGATTTTATGGGAAAGAAACATGTCACTATATTAAATAATGTGGAAGAAAGATACAACCAGATGCCTTGATGTTGTCAGGTTCCTTCCAACAGTTCCTTGCTTCCCACACACTTCTTTCTCCAAGGATTTTGATACCATGGATCTGATATCTACTCACAATCTATCTTGACAAATCAAAGCTCAAAGCCAATCTAACCAAGCTAACAATCTCAAGCCAAAACAACTCAAACTTTCATCAAGCTAACTTTCTTCATGAGAGCTCCTCTCCTTTTATAAGCTGAAGAGGATAAGGTGAGGAGGTTGGGATAATCCCAATAAATCATGAAAGTGAGTAAGATACATACCATTCGGAGGCCACCTCACCATAGAATCTTCTCCTTCTAGAATCCTCAAGAAGACATCGCTTTTTCCACATACGAAGGCCGTTGTACCCTAGCTATAGTGCAGCCTGCGGAAACCAGGTATTTTCGCATCCTAGCTATATAGAAGCCTGTAGAAATCCTCTTTAATAGGGTTTTTACAAAGGAAAATACAACTTCTTCTCTCAGGGAAAGTTCTTCTCCCTTCTTTCTTCAGGAATTCAGGCCACTGACCCTTCTGAAGGCAACAAATAAGTTTACATCATTAACGGTCATAAGGGTGACGAAAATAATGTGTAACAATGTACATGATTATCCCTTAATAAAGAATCATATATATGCTACTTTACTTAGGGAAAGGCACACATGTGACTTCAGATCCCAAAAAGGAATTGGAAAAAACTTAATCAAATCCTAGAATTTAAAGCTTCAGGTTTGAAAACACTTGCAGAGACAGAAACAAAATGAAATAAGAGAAAAACAAAATACAAAATAAAGCAACAAACTAACCTAAAGGATAACTCAGTGGACTCGAAAATTAATGTTTAAGGATTTATCCTACATGATCCAGGTTAAACATCATAGAAATAGGATACCTAAAGAACTGACTCTAACAAAACAAAGTAGTTATGAATGTGTAACTAAATAACTACAAATAAGAAAAATATTACTTACTTGAATTATAAAGTTTGGAGAATACTCCTTGCATGAATATTTGATCCAATATCTCTCTCTAATGCTTCTCTTGTCAACATGCACACAAGAAGAGAGAGTGTTTCAAAAAATGTAATTATAGTAACTAACTCCTAACTGCATATACTAACTAGGACTAGAATTCCAGTATCACATCAATCAAATGCATATAGTTTCTACAAAAGTAAGCCAATAACATATTATTGGGAAATAAAAGAGAGTTATCATTTATTATGAACATCAATAAACATGAAAAAAGTTACCTGATCTTGTTGTGGCAATTAGTACGAGAATCGATATCCAAATTCCTCCACCCAGGCCACTGAAGATGGATTGAACTCATGGTTCCTTTCTCCAAACAAATGAGGGGGAGAGGAAAAGTTTATTCCTTTGAACAATATAGTAAGGGGAAATATGTTGGAAAATTTCTTTCAAATATTAGAGACAAATCATAAAACATTGGGATGAAAGGGCTTGCAGACTTAGTAGTATTCCATAATCATAAGGGTGATTCAATGGAGACATCCTTTGCTCCACCTAATGGAACTTATTTATACTTCAAAATTTTGGTTGGAGTATTTAGGCATGGGATATAGGAGGTGATTAACCTGGGAAACCCATGAACTTCACCCAAAAGGGTGCATTATGTACATATTTTATTTTGTTTTGGTGAAAAATGAGGTCATACATGAGTTGTTGAAGGGGAAAGAACATATAAAAAGTTGCATATACTCTATGTCAAATCTAGAGTAGCATGTGACTAGCTAGAGGGTGTTTTTTGACACTACTATATATGGTGTTTAAGTCTGACAATGATTTTCTATGGTATGGACAAAATCGACCATACCATGAAAAATGACTAAGTAATTATCAAAATTTCATTATTTTTTTCTTGATGCCTCGATGTTCGTCAAAATTAGACTATTTCTGATAGTCATCATACTTTTGAATCCCCTTCGATGGTTTGTAATAACACTTCTAACCAAAATCTAGTAAAATGTGGTGCCTCGTCATCAAATGTGGATCATAGAGGCAGGTTTATGAAACCACCTGCTCCAT
>JASDQU010712700.1:13168-27042 GCA_032191745.1 Picea mariana
TGGAAGGATGGTTATGCTAATCAAATAGGTTGTGTTGATTCTTTTGTTTAATTATATTCCAACCTCATGATGAGCACTCTCACCCATAGAGATGTTTGTCTCTAGGGTAACTATAACTATGTTATTTTTTGCATCTTGCTCAAAACATTACAATTATCAGATAATACAAAGTATATCAAGGAAGTGAATTAGAAGGATTTATATATGACTAAGAATATTATAAAAATTTGTTTGGATCACATAGTCTCAAACCACACACCAAAACAACAAGTGTAATCTAACAAAATATGATAAAATGAGAAGTTGCGCCCTAGATTTATAAGCAGTCCTGGTGATTCGGAAAGCTATAGATGGAAATAAGAAAATGGATTAAATCCTTGACAAAGAAGATTTCACTCAGAATCTCACTTATTATTTTCATTGTTAGTTGGTTATGTGTGCATGATACATTGAGAACAGGGGCCTTGTAGCCATTAAGAGAACAAATATCTCTGCATAAGGAAACCAAACACTCAAGCCTTGGATTGAACCAACATACCATCCTCACATGCCTACTAAAAGACAGTGAACATATATTTTTGCAGTTGGTTGTCTATGTATAGGTTACACCCAAGAACAAGACACTCGGAATACTAAAATCTATGTAAAAGACCGAGAACAAAGGTCAAATTTCATTTCTGCAAAGCATCCATGTTGGTGAAGTGAGTGGGATATAAGTCCCTCATTTATGGATCATTGATACCCTTCATGATGTTCCTATAAAAACCCCTATCATGGTCACCTCCCCCCATCCTCTTACTATATGTTCTACTTTACCCATATCAAGACGAAAATCAGGGAGATGAACACTAGCAAGATTGTAGATGATGAGGGGTTCTAGGGAGAGCTCTTCACACATGGTACATAGTCATTGATTCATCACATTGTTGATTTATTTAACTGTCTTGTAGACTCATGGTTTCCATTAATTGTTCCCACCATACCATATCAAATAAGATCATTTGGAATTTTCAAATTATCATCATGTGCAAAATTATAAAATATTGTACAACAACCAATTAGGGTTGTGCACAAAGTTGCAAAGGGAGAGAAATGAATCACTAAGAGTGAACCTTGCACAACATAAAGAAATGTACAAGATGAGAATAAGGAGAAGGAGAAACTTTGGAATAATTTATATGAAAAGTATGTTAAGTAAGAATAAAGCCAGATTGGATTGAGAGGTTGTGCACAACAAGCCTAAGGGAATAGAAGAAAACATAGATTGCTACATAGAACAAAGAGAAGATAACATAGAAGATTGTGAAACAAGTATGGAGAGTGAAGGAAATTTAGAAGAGTGAAATAATGAAGGTGACACAAGGAATTTGAAGAGGCACGTGAAGAAGATGAATTGTCATGCAAGAAGATGTTTCTAAAAGATAACTTGAATTTGAATACTATGAAGATTAAAAATATGATTCCAAAGAAGGAGATTGAGTTGGTAATTCACAATTAAAATCTTGAGATTGAGGTTGAGGGAGAAAGCAAGAAGAAGAGAAGAATATGACACAGAGGAGGAATAGACAAATGAACAACATTGTTATGAGTTATAGGCATACAAAAAACTTGTAGCGACTGTAAACTATGTATGTAAGGATAAGGCCAAGTGAAGTGCTAAGGCATGTGAATGTATCTATACCCTTGAATAATAAGGATCGGTAGAATTATTACCTCTTTGTTATTGTCCTTAGATGTCTTGTATTTTTTTCCTTAATTCTTGTATTCTATTTGGAATATTTATTATTTATGCTAAATCCAAGCTTGTAGGATGTTGATTCTTGACTAGTGCATACATAAAAGAAGGGGGCCATTGCACATTCCCTTGTACCATTTCAGTATTGGAATGAGGAAAGACTTGGGTGATAATTTGAGGTCTCTAAATTTGATGGGTTAGGTGGTTTGTGATTGGAGAAAGGGTGCTAAGATGTTGAAAACACCCATAAGTAGAGAATTGAAAGAAAATTGAAGGAGAATTGAAGAGTTTTAAACTTGATAGAGTGGTGAAATGAAGAAGTTGATTATGAACCTAAACTAGAAGTTGATGAAGGGAAAAACACACAAGATAATGATCTCATATTGCCACTAATTAAATTCAATGAAGAAAAGGAAGTGTGAGAGTTGACATTCCCTCTTATGGTGGTAGCTTGAAAGATGAATCCCTATATGATTTGCTAGGAGAGATGGACAATACTTTGAGTTTGAGAGGATAAAAGACCCATGGAGCATGAATCTCATTATCTTGAGGATGAAACAACAAGTAGCACTTCAGTGGGATTTTGCACAGTAGGAGAGATCGTGGATAAATAAGGAGAATACATGTACTTGTAGTAAGATGGTCTAGAAGTGTGTGAAATATTTATGGTGGGAAACTATAAAAAGACATTGTTTTGACAAATGCAAAATGTGCACAAGAGAGTGCAAAGTGGGTAGGAGTAAAAATGAATTCTACAATATGTTGATACACACTAGACACCGAGAGGAAGAAGGTCAACAAGTCTCAAGGTATGTGAAGGGTTCGAAATTCACCATTCAAGAAAAGATAAGTCTACATAAGATACATTTGGTGGAAGATGTTATCAATGGGCACTAAGAGTTAAGGAGAACATAACGCCCAACACTAGAATAAAAAATTTTGTGAAGGGTATAGGTCATCCAAGAGGATGTAATGGAAGTTGCAAGGAAGTTGATGCATGTGAAGAAAAGGTAGATACAATGGAAGGTGTTGAATCTACTAGAAGAATGCATGATAGAATTCATGGAGATTTTTAAATGGTATAAATTTGGAAATGGACACAAAGAAATTTATTGTTTCAACCATGGAGATAAAGGCCACAACTCCTTTGAGTGTCCACAAAGGATTGGTATAAGGAAGATTGAAATAAAATCTTAGTTAGTGCAAGGAGAAGGGATTGAGGAAAAACAAACAATTGCAACAACAACACTAGAAAGAGGACAATACTTGATGATGCATAAAGGTATGATAATGCAAGAGCACCAATGATTAGAAGAAGAGAAGTGGCTGAGAAATAGTATCTTTAGAATGTGATGGAAATTTGGAGGTAAATGTTGTAAGGTCATAATAGATTATGGTAGTTCAAAAAATATGGTTGATATTGAGATGGTAGAAAAGATGGGATTATCTGGGCAAAAGCATCCTCCACCATATAAGATTCTTTGGTTCTAGAAAGGCTACGAGGTGATGACAACATATCAATATAAATTCTGTTTATAACATAAGTGAGTATAAGGATGAAATCTTGTGTGATATTATTTGCATTGATGCTTGTCACTTGTTGTTGGGAAGACAATGATAATTTGATAGGCACACAATACATAATCACGGGAAGAACACATACCACATCATAAAGGATGGAAAGTACATACAATTGTTGTTATTGAAGGATGAAAGTGAGTCACGAGAAGTATTGTTGGGAACAATTAGGTAATTTTTAAACAAAGTGAAGAAGACAAAAGAGAGTGTTATACAGTTGTGGAAAGGAATATTATGGGTCATGCAAGACAAGGGAGTGAGGATGGAGTGGATATTTCTAGGAAGGGTGAAGTTATTGATGAAGTGAAAAGTATTCTAGATATGTTCACAAATCATGTGGCACGTGAAGAATTAGAAGGATTACCTTAAAAGGGAAGATTGCATAGGATATATGCTTGATTCTAAGTGCAAATTAACCAAATCGAGCAATGCATAGGATCATCCCACTTGATATCGAAGAGTAGAACACACATATAGCCAAATTTTTATAGAAATGTCTCATTAGAAAGAGTATGAGACAATGTGTAGTTCAAACATTAATACTGTCAAAGAATAATGGTAGATGGTGGAGGTAAATAGATAGTAGATCATTGAAAAAGATAAAAATATGACATCGATTTCCATTGTCAAGGATGGACAACATAATAGATCATTTGTATGGTGCAAGACAAGTCTTCAAGATTTCCTTTCAAAGTGGGTATCATTAGATCAAGGCTAGATAGGGTGGCAGATGGCATTCCATTCAAGACCAAGTATGGATTGTATGAATGGTTGGTTATGTCATTTGCATTGATCAATTTGTCGAGTACATTCATGTGGCTAATGACGAGATATTGCTACAGTGCATTGGTAATTTTGTATTTTTGTCTTTGGATGACATTATGATTTTTAGAAGGAATAAAGAAAGACATCTTGGGAACTTAAGGTTGGTATTGGAGACTCTAAGTAAAGAATAATTGCACATAAATTTGAAGAAATGTGAATGCTTGAAGAGTGAGTTAGTATATATTGGTTTCATTGTAAGACATGGTGATCCAGGTGGACATTGGTGGCCACCCACCTCTTCCACTAACTCAGCATGGTTCTCCATCTTGGTAGTTTTTTTTATCTACATTTTTTCAAGCCCTAAACTTCTAGGGTTGTTTTAAGACCTTAAACAATGTTTTTTGTCCATTCAAGGACCTACAGTACTGATGGCCTATCCAATCATGCCAACAATTGTACTTCTCAATTAGATCTTTCCAACAAGCTATTATGCACCCCAAACGGAGATTATTTGCAAACTTTGTGCCCCTAGGAAGTTGGTGTATCAACTAACCACCTCGGGGCCTACAATCCTTTTGGCGCTTCATCTCCTCGGGTTAGGGTTTTGGACCTTTAGAGTTTTTTCCTCCTAGGGCTTAGTACTTCATGTTAAAAGGCCATTGTTGGCCTCTTGTAATGTCTTCTTGTGAATGAGTGTAGTTTATACTTCTCTCTTCAAAGATAAGCTACCACCATTCTAGCTACTTTGTAACGCTTTGCAGTTTATAGTATTTTTCTATTGCATTCATTTATAGAATTTAAGTTTCACTATATTATTTTTCTCTCTGCAATATGTATGTGTGTGTGTTTCCATTCATATTCCTACCTTTCATTTCATTCTCTATATAATCCAGATCACATGAAGGTTTGAGCTTGGATTCAAAGAAGGTAAGAGATATTTTGGAATGGAATACATTAAGGAATGTTACTGAGGTAAGGATTTTCCATGGTATTGTAATATTTACAAGAGTTCACTAAGGGATTCAACACCATTTGCACATTTATGACAAACAACATGAAGGCTCGTAGATTCACTTGGTATGTGCATCTGCACACCATGTGCATAAGAGTTTTGAACCACTGAAGAAAAACATTATTGAGGCATCAGTGTTGGTGTTTATTGACTTTAGTGAAGTATTTTGGGTTCATTGTGATGTGAGCGTTGAAGCCATTGGCATATTGTTGAGCCAAGAAGGAAGGCCATTAGTGTACTCCAATGAGAATTTGAATGAGGTGTGGGAGAACTACTTGACATATGACAAGGGTTCTATGTAATTGTAAAGATTTTGAAGCATTGGAGACATTATTTGTTGCCAAAGGAGTCATGTCATACCATCAAGTGCTAAAGTTTATTCACAATCATATGAATTTGAATTAAAGACACTTGAAGTGGATTGAGATTTTACAAGGATACAATTTTATGTTGAAGCACACATTTGGAAAAGAGAATAGAATTGTGAAAGGATAGGAAAAAGATCATTGGTGCTAATGTCGATGAAGGAAAAAGTCATTGGGTTTGTGCAAATAAGGGAAATGTAAGCACTAAATTAAAAATTTGTTCAAATTTGGGAGAAATGTAGAAATTCAATTTTGCAAGATCACAGTGCAGAGTATTTCCTATAGGAACGATACTTGTTTAAGGGAGGTAGTTATGCATACCATAAGGATTGATGCACAATAAACCAATAAGAACATTGCATTGTGAAGGTTTAGCATGCCATTTTTTAATGTGATAAAACCATTAACATAATGTTCGAGGAATTGTATCACTAGATCAGTTAGCATGTATGCATAAGAAGATTTTTTGAGAGATGTAGAGTTTGTTATATGGCTAAGTGTACAAGTTAGAATATAGGATTTCACACACCATTGCCAACACAAAATATACCTTGGAAAGTTTTGATGATAGATTTTGTACTTGGATTATCAAGAATGCAACGAGGATTTGATGCTTTGTTTGTTGTGGTTGATAGGTTTTTCAATATGGTACATTCCATTCCTTGTATAAAGACCAATGATGCAAATCGTTGCCTAAATTTATTCTTCAAGGAAGTGGTATTATTTGCATAGATTGTCAAAGACTATCACATCAAATAGAGGCACAAGGTTTCAAAGCCATTTTTGGAGGACTTTTGGAAGCAATTAGGGACATAGTTGCAATATAGTTCAACATGTCACCCATAGATGGATGGTTAGATCCAAGCTGTGAATAGAATTTTGAGCAATATGTTGAGGTGTTTAGTTGGAGAGAATCTAGAATAATGAGATTCATGTCGATGAAGGAAAAAGTCATTGGGTTTGTGCAAATAAAGGAAATGTACACACTAAACCAAAAAGTTGTGCAAATTTGGGAGAGATGTAGAAATTCAATTTTGCAAGATCATAGTGCAGAGTATTTCCTATAGGAAGGATACTTGTTTAAGGGAATTAGTTATGCAGTGATGCATACCATAAGGCTTGATGCACAATAAATCAATAAGAACATTGCATTTTGAAGTTTTAGCATGACATTTTGGATGTGATAAAACCATTAACTTAATGTTGGAGGAAAGGTATCACTAGATGAGTTAGAATATAGACGTAAGAATATTTTTTGAGAGATGTTGAGTTTGTTATATGCCTAAGTGTACAAGTTAGAATATAGGATTGCACACACCATTACCAACACAAAAGATATCTTGGAAAGATTTGATGATATATTTTGTACTTGGACTACCGCGAATGCAACAAGGATTTGATACTTTGTTTGTTGTGGTTGATAGGTTCTTGAATATGGAACATTTCATTCCTTGTATAAAGACCAATGATGAAACTCATTGCCTAAATTTATTCTTCGAGGAAGTCGTATTATTTGCATGGATTTCCAAAGACTATCACATCAAATAGAGGCACAAGGTTTCTAAGCCGTTTTTCGAGAACTTTTGGAAGCAATTAGGGACATAGTTGCAATATAGTTCAACATGTCACCCATAGATGGATAGCTAGGTCCAAGTTGTGAATAGAAGTTTGAGCAATATGTTGAGGTATTTAGTTGGAGAGAATCTAGAATAATGAGATTCACTTTTGGTGAAGGCATAGCTTCGATACAATGGTTTTGTGAATACATCAACTGGTAAATCACCTTTTGATATTGCGAGAGGGGTTATTTATTTGAATTTCCCATGGAAATATGTAGAAATGATGATGCCAAAGAATTTGTAGAACAAAAGAGAGGAAGTATATGCACATGTATAGAATACTCTAGACCAAAACGAGTTCGAATCTCGTAAGCCATTTTAACCAAAGAAAAAGCGGTCACGAGTTCGAGTCTCGTAAGCCATTTTAACCATAGAAATTTAACCATTAACCAAAGAAAAAGCGGTCACGAATTCGAATCTCATTCACCATTAACCAGAAAAAACAATAAAAAGTCATTTTAACCATTAACCAGAGAAAAGCTAGAGAAGAAAAGCGCTACCAGTCGAAAAAAATTCAACGTTTGATGAGCTGTCCGAGTAAGCCTTGAGGTCACGAGTTCGAATCTCATTCACCATTAACCAGAAAAAAAAACGATAAAAAGTCATTTTAACCAGAGAAAAGCTAGAGAAGAAAAGTGCTACTAGTCGAAAAAAATTCAACGTTTGATGTGCTGTCCGAGTCAGCCTTGAAGGAAGGGATTTGTTTGTTCAGCATTTGGGATGCTGATTAAACCCTCTGACCATCATCCTCGGAATAGTGTCTAATTGCATTGCTGCAGTCTTTGGGTTTATTCAAAGACATCACTATCATGTTCTAAGGTATCTTTTAAATCTTAAAAGAATTATCTGATTAATGAATGTGGTATAATTAATTTACAGATAGAAACATTGGCTCAAAAAGACTTGCGCGATGAAGCCTGAGCCATCGTTCTGATTTAGTGGGATCGAGAACCACTACGCGCAGCACCTCCTGTTGGAGATGGTCACTTGAACGAGAGCTGCGGAGGATGCAGAACCCGAGCAAGTTCTTCTGATAGAGAATTATGTTCAGTAGTTTCATCGGTTCGATCTGCCGTTTGAGATCGTTATTAGAGTGCTGTTTCAGATGGAAAACCTGATGCTTTCTATGAAACCCCAACTGCCAATAGATATTCTCCCTCGTAGCTGGATTCGTTACACTACATCCAATCTCAGTTTGCCATAGTTTGGATTCAACCAGGGAATCAGAATTCTGAGGAAAAGGGGATGAATTAGCAGGCGCGGCAGGCCGAGCAGAGTCAGCCCCGGCAGTCCAAACGCTTTTGTAGGGAGTTGTCAATCTTGTAGCAAGCTTCGGGAATTTGGTGATACATAGTCAGAATTCTGATTTCCCTAAAACTTTAATAGAATTTTGACGATATGAATCAATTTAAAATTGAGCAAAACTAGTAAAGAGTTTGTTCTTACAAAAACTGAATCACAATGAAACTCTTCTTTTGCTGCAGCCAAACTGGTCATATTCCTGTTGCAAGTGTTTGCCTTTCATTCATGATAGGAAAATAAACAAAAAAAAATGCGAGGACGTTTGATGCATTTTGAATAATAGTCTAAACGTTCTACTTTTTGGGAGTTTTTTGGCAACTTTTTTCATTTGATTTTGCTTGAAATCTGATGAGAGGAGTGGTTGGATCAGCATATTTGAGTGGTTAAATTTGAATAATCCAAGTGCCACAGGGATTTTTCAGCACGCTGAATCAATTTATGCATTCAAAAATGCAATTTAAACAATAGAAAATAACAATTTTATCCAGATTTACATCGCTGAATTCTGACCAAAAAAACCCAAAAAGTAGAACGTTTAGCCAACACCTTTTCAATATACCACTATGAAACAGAAATTCATCTGTTTTTTATTTAAAATTGATGAATGATATTTGAAATGTCAGACAATTTTGGAGAGTACTACAGCTGGGTGGTTTGGTGGTCTTTAAAGAGTTTTTCTACTAATCTGCAAGGTGATTATATGATTGATGAAGAATAGGCCCTTAAGCACTTTTACTAGGTTTGGAAGAGTTCGACTCTTTGAAGAACATTATGAGCCGATGACCTTCTTTTCTGTAGGATGGTCTTAAGCCTTCACTACTTGGTTGGCTTTTAGCAAGGACAGTTTAGCTGGTTACATGGAAATAATACATCAATGTTTGGTACATTGTGAATGAGGTTTGGTGTTTAGCGAATAATTTGGTGTTTTGAGGATGAGGAAGGAAGGAATCCCTTGGAGCAATGTGGAAGCATGACACTCTCCAAATCTTGGGCATACAAGAGACAAGCGCACGCTCTACCATTTTTCAACAGAGGTTGAATTTTTACTTTTAGATGTTATGCTAGGCTACTAGGGAAAATGCACATCTAACATTAGCTCCTCCATCATTGAGGTGAATCGGGCACTCTACCTGAGAGCGAAGGAAGGAGTCCACAATGCCTTCTATTCTTCCATGCAGAGGTAGAAATCAAATCTGATGTTGAGGAGTGGATCCATGGGTTGGAAGAGGACCTCAGTCACCAAAGACCACAGCCTTGGAGCAAGTTGCAAAGATAGCGAAGTTAAAGGGTCAAATGCATTGTATCTTGAGAAGAATGCCTATAGCAGGGCACTCCTTCCTGTGGTATGAAGGCCTCTTTGCCCCTTTCAATTAAAATGAGGAATAGTATGATGGCTTTCAGAATTAAAATTTGTATCTATTCTCTGGCATATCTGATTTGTCTTCTAGTCTCCTAGTGAACTCCAATCTCAGCATATCATTAGTAATGGTCTAGATAGTGCCAGTATGGGAATTGTTGCTTCCAATTTTATGGCTTTTGGTTGAGTGATTGAAGGAGGAGACACAAGCTAGCCCACTTCGTTTTCAAGGAGGCTATTGTTTTTGGTGTGGATATTTTTACATGCAATTCCAAAATCATTCAAGGCTTCTAATGTCATCTACCAAAGCTTTTTTGTTCTCTGTTTTGATGACAACTCAATATATATGAAATGGGTTCAAAGATATAATGTTAGCAACCGAACTTTTGTCGTAGGACTGGCTAGAGGATTACAGTGTTGTCCAACAGTCAGGTCCAAGCACTTTCAGGGGCTGGTTTCCAACAGCACATTTTGGTAAATGTAGTGTGAAAATCAATATAAATATTTCATGTTTCCCTGCCAAAACAATTTACTAAGGTTAGCTTGCCATGACCAGCATAAGTATGGATCAAATTTTATCAACAATTTTAAGCTTAATTAAGTTTGAATATAACAGAAATCTATCTTCACGTACAGTTTTGTTAATGGAAGCAAGGGATCACTTTCCAGGGACACACTAGTTTGGTTTAATTTATCAGTTTTAAAAAAATGTATATCAATAATTTTTAGTTTAATTAAATGCTAAATCAGAAAATCTTCAAACAGCGAGTTTGTTTAGAAGACCTGACAATCAAACCATATAGAAGCATAATGAAACCTGTGTTTTGATTAGGATACAAAGCATCAATGACCAATTAGGGGGAATAGCTACATAAAAAAAAGGAATGTAGTGAGGATTATACCCAGATGTTAATGGACCAATGGAGCAAGTTTATGAAGAGTTCAATTTTTTGGAAACTCACCAACAATCAGTTTTACTGTAATAAAGATAGCAAATCGGTTGTACTTGTTGGCGACGGAAGTCACTCCTGGATTGCAGCAGGAGCAGAGCCCGACGCCCATCAGTTAATGTCACGGTTTGTTTATAGATGGGGTGACCGAATGGAAGCCAACTCAAAACGATATCATACCAACTCCGAAACTAGACCAGGTATGCAAGGGCAAGTGAGGTCTCAGTCAAACTTCAGACAGTGAGTCGCAGTAAGGGTGAGTAGGAGGAAGACTTGTATCAGAAAAATGCAGGGGTCTATTGTAAACATCTGGTTGCTAACAGACTGTAGAAGAAGACGTCTGAAAGCAAGGTCTTCTCACATTCAAACGCAAAAACAAGAGAATACAAAAATGCAACAATAAATCCTTTATCATAACATCATTGCAATAATTCGCACGAATCGGTCGTTTACGAACTCTCTCAACGAGATGAAAACCAGATGGAGTGAGAAAATTGTCTTTCATTAACCAAGAAATCTTACATGCCAATACATAACCAGAGAACTAGAGTCTGTGCTAAAACTTTACAATTGGGAGTTGTGCTCTACCGCCGATGATTTACAAAAATGCAGAGACTGAGTTTATAAACTCAAAGAAAAAAAAATCGCCTAACAGAGGCGTGCTCGTCGCCCAAGGTTCTGTGTCCCTTCAGTCAAATTTCGGACGGATTTTCTTTGTCAGACGTGACCTTGACTGCGCGCGACTCCTGCAAGGGGAGTAGCTGAGCCATTAAAGGTTGAGCTAGCGTGTGCAGACCTCCTCTGGCTGAGAACTCGACCTGGCCTCTTTGGAAAAGAGGGTACGCAAGACCCTTTCGAGCAGACTGCTCGCCAGACCCTCCATACCTCATACTTAATGAACGATGGGAGGTTTCAACCGCCCCTTCTGGCTGTCATTTACTCCAAGTGTAGACCAGGATTGAGGTCGAGTCTGATGGCACCTGGAAGTCGCGGATAAGAGAGGAGCAGGTCTTCCTTCCCCGAAATCGCGATGGGCAAAATGCCGGGAGACCCTAACGATCGCCACGTGTCCCCCCACTGATCTGACGGTTCAGGATTGATTCGGCAATATGGCGGGCCCGGGTGGCCAAATGATAAACGTAAGCGCCCTCCTCCAGGCTCGTTCCTTTACGACCAGGCGCCATAACCGTGGGTCCGGCTTAAAAGAGCGCTTATCGGCATTTCGGGGTTCGAGGTTTCGGGATGTGAAATGACGAGGGACTTTTCCCCTCGAACTCCCGAAAGCCGATATGCCAATATGACTGGATTCTGCGCCACTGGATCGAACGAGCCAGATTTAGTCCCGAAATCCCGATGACCGCTGGTCTGCTTTGTGGATGAATCTCGGCTGCCGACAGCGAAACTTTGCCCGCTCGCTTGACTCGTAACCAGAAAAGAGGTCCTTTCGCTGCTGCGCTGGGCGATTTTCGTGTATCCTGCAGACCTGAATACTCTTGTGCCTAGGACAAGAAATATCACTAACATTAGGCTCCATGGGAGATAGAGTCGTCCCTGTGATGCTCTAAGAACTCATTCCGCAGCTTCAGTGCCTCGGTGTTGGGCTATGGAGTCAAGTTCAAAACCTCTTACTGAGAAATATATGCCGAAAGGAAAATAAAACAAACAAACACGCCTGCTCAAAAGAGCTTATTTATGTATAGGCCCTAAACTACTAAACTGAATATATATGAGCTAGGTGAAAGCAAATTTCCACCATAGCCACCCATGCTGCTCAGTGATTCGTCCCTTCTCTTTACCGCAGATGCTCCATAAAATGCCAGGGAGGTATGACAGCTAGATGAAAATGAGGTTAACCATGATGTCCATACCCCAAAAAGTTGAGAAGGGGAATAAATTTATAGGCTCCAAAGCCTTTGGGAAGCACCACTCCATATAGGCCCCCACAGGGTCACAATATATAATGCCAGGGGAGTTTAGTTGGTCAGAAAACATCTCTTGTCCTCCACGGTTGTTCACCTGTGGCATGATGTCTTCAGAGTGCGCAAGTGGGTGGAGGACAGATGCAGGCTGACCAATGCCAGATGACACCTGTCCACAAACAGGCTCTGGATAGGAGATGAGATGTCTACTAATCCCTTCCTCTTTATGCTGCTCTGTGCTTCCTGCAAGCCCAGTAGAGCTGATTTCCACCCATGGCCTTTCCTTAATCAATAAACGAACAGGCTCTATAATGTGGTCTTGGAAATCTTTCATAACGCAATACTCCCTTGCGAGTATTGGTGGATTAATCTTTATAGAACATTTCAGGAAATCTGAAATGTAGGACTCCATGTGTATGACCACTGGATTGTGGGGATAATGACAAAACCCTGGCCGCTTCATAAGACCAGGATGCTCCTCTGCAAAAAATTCTCTGCTCACAAAAGAATGTCCCTCTCCATCCTCGAAAAGCCACTCTGGATCTTCTGCAGCTGCAGCTTTTACCCCAGAAAGATGATATTCAAATAAAGGAGCAGCAGGCTCTAGGTCATAATGACCACTTCTGGGTTCTTGTTCCAGATCTGATCCATAATTGCTAAATCCTTGTTCAGATTCTGAAACAGACTGATAGTCTTCTTCCTCCTGTATATGCAAATCTACCTGCTTATGAGTCCACCTGCTAGCCCTGATGTTTTCTTCAACCTCTATAGCATCCTCAAACAGATGTATCAATGATGAGGATTTCCTCTCTCTTGGGAGGAAGACTAGCTCTAGATGTTGAGCCATGATATAGTACACCATAGCAGCAGTCTCTGTGGGTCTAATCTCTACAGGCATGCTATGATAAGCACTAAAAATTCTTCTGTTGAAAATAACCAAGGCTTCATCTTCCCCTCTCCTCAAGGCATTAAACTCGGACCAATATTGATCAAGGGACTTGTTCTCACCCCAACCTTTTAAAAAAGCATGGTATAGTTTGGTCCAGGAACCAATAGAACCGATCTCCAGACATCTAAACCACGCTGCAGCATCTCCCGACAGGGAACGTGAGAACATCCTCATGACAACATCCTCGTGAATGATCTCAAACTGATCAATAAGGGTCTCAAAGGCCTCCATATGCTTCTCAGCTGTAACATGACCTTCCCCAGAAAATCGAGGAAGATACTCAAAGAAATCATGAGGATAAGGGTTAAGGTGATATGGCAGCC
>JASDQU010712701.1:0-27373 GCA_032191745.1 Picea mariana
TGATTTTAGTGGTTGTTCTTTACGCAAAAGGGGTGCATGGAAGTGAAACGAATGTAATTAAGACTCTGACCCAAAGAGTGCATCAAGCATGATAATCAATCATTTTCTTTCGATGAACATCTAGCTAAGGGAGAGAGAGAGTTCTTTCACTAACAAGCACAACTACGGAATGCTCTCAAACAATTCTTTTCTCAATCAAATCCTAATATAATGCAAAAACTTTTCAAGGGCCTTCTAATATGCTCAATCAATCACGAAAATATCTTTATTGTTTGCGTTTGGATGATGATCAATACAATCACACTGCTTATCCCTGCTAATTATTTTCCTGGTATAAATGAAAGACCAAACTAGCATAAGCAAGAGTAACACAAACAATACACCCTTCGTATCAATCAAACGAAAAAGCGAAAAGAGGAAACAATCAAAGAGAAAAACAAAATTTTAATACCCAAAAAGCAAAGACTGGAGAATAAATGACCTCGTCTAAAGACAAGATACAGAGATCTGTAGACCTTTGATGACCTTCACCAGGGTTTTCACTCAATTTCAGAGAAAAGAAAAGCAATGCATAGGTTCCAAGCTTCACTCAACAGGAAAAAATCAATGCAAAAGGGTGAACAAGGTTACAATATCCAATCAACAAGGTGTTTATTCCTCAAAGAGATAGATGTCGATGTCAAAAGGGAGAAAGAATGACTCACAAGATCACACAACAGAAGGATCACAGAGGCAGAAATCCAAAATAATGCAAATTTGGAAGATTTCTGGGCCAAAGGAGGCTGGCGCTCTGTTTCCAAGGGCAAAGAGCGTTATAGTGCTCTGTGTAGGGCTACAAGAAGCATTGGCACTCTGGTAACACTAGGTCAGGGGTGCCAGGGTCTAAAAGTCCCAGAAATGTCAAAAATTTCAAAAATTGAGATTTGAACTTGACAAATATGCTGGATGTGACAAGGTAATGAGCCAATCAGCTTATGAAACTAATCAAAGAGGGGTAAACCAGGTCTGAAACAATCAAGGGACCAACCAAGGTCAATGAGGAGAAAAATCCAAACAAGAGGTTTTGAATTGAGGCTATCTCCCCAGTGGAGTCACCAGCTTCTGTTGTAGGAAAATCTGCCTGCAGACAAGTAGATCGACCTCTAGGGCTTGACCTTAACCCTAGACAGAAAAGTGCTTAACGTGGACACTAAATTTCTTTCGAATCTATCTAAACTAATACATGAGAAGGAAGGATGATAGAATTACCTTTTTATCGACGTTTGTCCCTGCACGCTCCGAGTTGCACTCCAATCTTTTGCTCCTCGCTGAGTTCTGCGGACAAAACAAGATACGACTACCTCCTACTCTATTGATATTAGCTTGAAAACAGATCTACCATTAAATGATAAGTTCATGTAACATCAGACACAAACTAGAAAGAAACAGGCCAAGCATGTCATATTAATGAGAATGATGACCGCAGTACTTACAATCGTAGATGCGAATGCGACAGCTTCGTCAAGTCCTCTTCGTCTAACCCTTGCCTGAAAGATCCAAGACCTGGATGACAGCAGCTTCACTGATCAATTTTCTTTGGCTGACTGCAAGTTTCCTCCAAGATCATAAGTTTCACCTCTCCAATTCTTCCCCCTTTCCACCATCATAGAGCCTGTTTATATAGATTAGGAAGGGCCTAACTTCTTGAGTTATGTTTAGAACCAGTTGGGAACCTTCTCCATAGATCAGGGATCTATCGATGAGACCAAGAATTTGAGCACAACAGCCTCCTAATCTCGAATGTTCCTTTCCTCATTCTTCTCAACGGGCTAACAATTGACCCGGATTAGGGAGCGCTCCTCCAAAAGGGGTATCAGAGCGTTGTAGCGCTCCTGTTATGCCTTGGGAAAGCGCCAATGCTCTCAAAGTGAGCAGCGCTCCTCCAGAAGGGCCTAAGGGGTGTTATAACGCTCCTTGAATCATAGCAGAGGAGCGCCAACGCTTCTAATAGGGGAGCGCTCCCCCTCCAAATCAGTGTTTCAGGGCTCTTTTCAGGTGTCAAGATTCCTTTGATCCCAGTGAACCAGTTCTCTTCCTTCAAATGAACCATGTGAGGTGTCATAAGAGTTTCCTTAGTGTCGTTATCACGGCATCATGTTTGACCTTCATTTGCGACACCAATAATCAACTTGCGACACTTGCGAAAGTTGACAGGGAAGATGCGACACTTACGACAGTTGACAGGGACAATGCGACACTTATCCATCTGAGCAATTTTGACGTGTAACATAGAGGTTGAGCCAAACTATGCTATTGAGAAGAATATGTATCTCAACCGCATGGATGAGGCTTAAGGCCTCCTCTATGTGTCTATGTCCCTCAAGCTTTTGTTTCACATTGAATCTTGTACCACACTAGATGCAATTTGGAAAAAGTTGGAGGAACTCTTTGGAAAATAGGAGAAAATGAGAGTCCATATGCTCAAGGTAGAGATAAATTAATTAGATCCAAGGAATCTTGACAACATCCAAAACTTATTTATGAAGTTCAAGTCCATCCTCCTTCATCTAAAGAGATGTAGAATAGCCAAATCCACTCAACATAGTCAGTTAATCCTTTCTATCTTAACAAAACTTGGTCCAGCTTATGTTGTTTTTGTCTCATCATTTCATACAAATAGATTCATTTCAGGAGCATCTTGGAAAATGTTTTCATTGGATTAGTTTATTGAATCCCTCACACATGCAAAATATAAGCTCATCAAAATGGGGATAATCAAGGGACCCAATGCGACTGCACTTCAAATTCCAAAAAAAAAAAAGGAAAGGGAAAGGCACATGTAGAGCCAAATAAGGAAGGGTACTCCAAAAACTTCGATTATTCCCCAGGATCCAAAGGTGGAAAAGGAAAGAGAGGGAAGACAAAATGTGGTTACGACAACCACGATTATCATCATGAGTCCTCATTCATGAAGAACTAGATTGATCAGATGGCACAGATTCTTTAGAAAAATAACATCGGGGATCACATTCTCGAAGTTGCGAAGAAGAAACCTGAATATCAAGCCAAACAAGGTAACTCTCATGCATTGATTTCCATTAACTCTTATCTTTATGCATGGATCTTATATTAAGTCACATCCCACCATATGAAAACAACAAAGAATTTTTTATCTTCTATTTATGCATGCATGGGTCCTCCCATCTTCATGGGATATGATACCCTATTGGAAAAGGGACAGTAGAACTCCCACACAAAAGTTTTGAGAACATATTGCATGTTCCAAAATGCTTTGTGAATCTACTCTTGATTTATTAGATAACACATTCTATTACAGGAAAAAATGTGGACTTCACACCTGATTTCGTAACCATATATGATATTCATGATAACTCCATGATCATTGTTGGGGAGGTAAACCACCATTCTTGTTTGTATACTTTCAGTGAATTCATTGCTAAATTTTAATATTCTTTACTATTGACGCATGTTGATGATACTAGCAGATTATGCCACAAGATATTTGGCCATATAAACTTCAAATACATGCAACAACTATGAAAACATGATATAGTCACCAACTTTCCCAGCATACAGTTTTCAAAAGGATTTTTTCAAGGATGTGTTCTTGGAAAACATCCTCAAGAGAAGTTTGAGAAAGGGAAGGACTAGAGGGCCCCCTATCCTTTGGATATCATCCAAAATTATCTGATGGGACCCTTTCCTCATCCATCCATCAACAAAGCAAGGTATGTTCTTACATTTATTGATGATTTCTAACAATGCACTTGGATTTATTTTCTCGGGAATAAGTATGAAGTTTTTGAGCATCTCAAATACTTCAAAGTACATGCAGAGACTCAGTCTAGGAGAAATATCAAAATCCTCCACATAGACAATGGGGGGGAATATGAGAACCAAGATTTCCAACATCTTTATTGAGAGGGAGGCATACAACTGAAGTACACCGTACCTTACACTCCATAGTAGAATGTAGTAGCCGAGACGAAGAATAGATCCCTCAAGGAGATGGCCACTTGCATGTTGCATGCAATATCTCTATGGTCCAAGATTTGGGTTGAGGCACTTAACTATGCTAACCACATTCAAAATATATCTCCTCACAAATATGTCAAATACTGGACTCCCTTTTAGGCATGGAGCGACAACAAGCTGAAAGTCACCCACTTCCAAATTTTTGGATCACGTGGATGGGCCCGTGTACTCTTTGAAAAGAGTAACTCATTAGATCTGAAGAGTACTGCATGCATCCTCGTGGGATATCTATATGGTGTGAAGGGTTACAAGTTACTTTATCCCTCTATTGATGGGATCATCATTGAGAACATTGTTCTGTTTGAGGAAACTCCCTTGCATGCACCATTGGGTCCACATGTAGAGACCTTTTTACTACTGCCTTCACCAAACATCAATGAGTATGAGTCTACTCACTTAGTTCATGGTTCAGATATAAGCTCTGAATATGATTCGGAAGATGATGATCATGTCGATGATGAGTATATAGATGTTGAGCCACCATAGATGCCCAAGTGGGAACAAACCACCCTATAGACAACAAGAGACCTTGTGGGGGATCCATGAAATGAAAGGAGAATGAGGTCTCAGTTTGAGGATCCTCTTCATGCACTCACATATACCAAACTAGTAATTCCCATGCATTGCTATATGGTTCTCTCTTTAGACTTGTAGACTTATGCATATGCTATATTGAATCCCTTATGGGAAGCTACCATGCAGGAAGAGTATAACCCTCTCCTCAAGAACCAGACTTGCGATCTGGTTCCACTTCCTTTAGAAAGGAAACTTGTTATATGAATATGGGTGTACATGACCAAGAAGGAAATATATGGATAGGTGGGTAGGTATAAGGCAAGAGTTTCTGCTAAAGGATTTCAACAGATTCATGGGATAGGATATGATAAGACCTTTTCTCTCGTAGCAAATATGGACTCCATTCAATTGACCATTGCCATTGTGGTGTCCAGGAGGTGGGAAGTTCACCAGATGGAAGTGAATAATAATTTTCTTCATGGGGATATCTTAGAGGATATTTACATGGAGCTACCATAGGGGTTCATTTAGAACTCATCCTTAGTATGTCAACTGAAGAAGTCCCTCTATGGCATCAAGAAGGAACCTATAGCATGGTATGTGAAGATGGATTCCTACTTACTCTCTCAACACTTTTTCAGATGAAAATCAGATCCGAACGTCTACGTGCTGAGAACCTCAGACTCCTTGCTAATCCTATTTCTCTATGTTGATTACCTCCTAATCACAAGAAATTTGGCCTCACCCATTTCTGCGGTCAAATACATTGTGTACGATAGGTTCTCTATGATAGACATGGGTCCACTACATCATTTCCTTGGTCTGGAGATTAGTTAGGATGCTTCGGAAATCAAGCTATCTTAGACTAAGTTGCTTGGGATCTCTTGGTTAGATTCCACATGACCGACTGCAAGTAGGCAACCACACCCTTTTTGTCTAGGGTACATCTTGAGGATGGAGGGGATACACCAGTAGTGGACAATATCTTGTATGGATAACTTATGGGGAGCCTTCTATATCTCATCTACACTTGGTTAGATCTCTCATATACAGTAGGAGAAGTGATGCAGGAGCATCTCTCCATGTCAGCCAGCCATGTCGAGTGCACGCATTCAATGCTGAAGAGAGGCGTCATCCTCATTTTGATTTAGAATTGAATGTAATTTAATTGCTTAGGCTGTTGAGCCATAGAGCCGTGCCTTTATGCAAGCATTAGGTAGGTAGAACTTAAATGTTTGTAAGGCTAATATCTAGATCCAATGCTGGACTAGACAACCCATTCAATGTAATTGAATAGGGTAGGTAGCTTTGGGGGAAAGAGCTCAAAGAGCCTCCTCATGAAAAAGATCAATTATATCTCTTTAGGAGAGAGAGAAAAAGTTGAGTAGGAAGAGAAGAGAGAGTAGTAAGGTGGAGAAGAGAATCTGTGAGTAGAGAGCAGAAGAGAGGAGCCGAGACCTTGTTACAGGCTGTGCTCAGGAACACCTTGTAAAATACAGGTGTTTGCCATATTTAATACAAATAGCAGTTTTTCCTACATCTTTCATGTATTGAATGAATGTCTGTGAGTGTTCTCTATATGATGTGAATGTCTGCTGTAGATGTATGCTGTAGGTTTGCATTTGCAGGAGTGTGTCTGATTTCAGGTGAAGGTCTTTGAGGTTTCATGTCAGGAGGGCATGACAGAGTACTGCGGTCTCTGAATACCAGTGCACTGAAGCACTTTTGAATTCTGCAGGTTTAGACAAAGACGTGCTGCGACACAGGAGATGAAATCAACAACTCAAGAGGAAGACTTGTGAGGTTGCTGAACACCTCAGGGGAAAGGCTGTGTGGGAGAAGAACACAGTTGCAGACAGAAGCTCTGAGGAATTCTGTGAAGCTCTACCAGGTGGGCATTGAGCTAGTGCAAGGAGTGCACGAAGGAAGAGCTCTGTTGTGAGTTCTTAAGAAGTTAGAATCACTGAGGATTATTGACACTCTTCTAGGTGGGCATTAAGACATTGTGCAGACAGGCACAGGAAGGAGAGAACTCTTTGAGTTCTATATTTAGTAGGAAGAATCCACTGAGGGATATTCACAAGGTTATTGAATACCCGGAATCACTCAAAAAGAGGTTGCTTGAGTAGACGGAGAGCCAGGAGGGCATCTAAATTCTCCATCTGAAGGAGAAAGGAAAAGAAACTGAGTTTATTGGAGGTCGAAGCTACAGGAAAGCTCAGGATGGATAGCACCGTTTTGTGCATGAGAATACTTAGCAGAGGCGTAGGAGTTGAAGAATCCTTCGAGGATTTGAAGGGAAGGATAAGCTCACGAGAGTGAGTTCTTTCACGCACAAAGTTGTAATTGCAAGGAGTGCAGAAGCTACAGAACCCTTTGAACGAGTTCTCAGTACCCAAGGCTTAGGAGGGACAACGTTTTCATATGTGCGATGAAGCTCAGAGTCAAGAGTTCATAGAGGAGGGAAGAAGAAAAAGGTCGAGGCCTTTGGACCACTTGGAATTCTTCCAAGGCTGGGAAGAAGTGCACAAACTCAGGAGGGAGCATAGTAGCCGCCAGATTAGTAGGAGAGAAAGATTTGGACCGTTGATTTTCACGTCCAGAGAATGAATAGGAGAAATGATCTGAGCCGTTAGATCTAGGACAAAGAACCCGAGAGCTGTCAGATCTGTCAAGAGTTACACGGTGTTTAAACCATTGGGAATAGCCGAGGTGAAGTCCCGACGAGAGTAGCAAATCGGGATATCGACATTCGGGATATCGGAGATCTCAAGGACGTCAGTTTGGTTGCTCGACATCAGAAACCCCGAAACGACGATAAATTGATATGAGCCATCCATTTGTGGGGATACATGGAAGAGATCGAGCGACCCATTGGTATATCAGCTACCGGGGTTTTGAGTTGACAGAGGATTTTTGTCATCGGAGCTTCGAAAACTCTGAAATCGTGAGAAGCGATCAGAACCATCCATCATAGGAGGATGTGTGGAGGAGATTAGAGAATTCGGGAGACTTCCTGAAAGGAAAGCTATCTATCGACATTACGGGAATCGGGAAATTGGGAATCCCGTGAATAAGAAATCCATACATTTCGGAAACGCGAAGTCTGAAATCCTGATAAGGAGTATGACTGCGGTCATATAAGAGGAGGTCACATGGACTAAAGGCATAGCCAGGGAGGCTAAGGTAGCAAGGGAGTGCATCAGGATTCAGAGATCGGGGATTCAAGAGGACAGAGAATTCTTGACATCAGGGATCAGGAAACCCCGAAACCCGAAAGTATATCTTTCCTATTGAGGAAGAGGCAGTGGTCAGAGTGCAGAAGACCATGGGGAAATTAAGGACCTCTGGATTGGGTTTCTAGCAGAGATTCCTGCAGGGAATCGGAAGAGCTAATTCGGCTGTCTTGGTGATTGAACGATCCTGTGAGAAGGAGCATGAGGTGGTGGTCGCGTAAGCATTGCATCAGTTTTGGTATCAAAGCCTGATTCTTGTCTGTATATTTCAGGCAAGGGAGGCAAAGGAAGAAGACAGAGCACTGGAGACTCTGTAAGGATTTGATTGTAGGTAGGCAACAATCAAGAAGGTAGTCAGGAAAACTGTAGGATGAAGCTAGGGACACTCGGGGTATAGAGTGACAGCAGCAAGTTTGCTAGGAGAGCAGATAGGGACAGCGACATGGCCACTGAAGGCCGTAGATTTGCTGGAAGAAAGGACCTAGAAGTGATGAGTGACGCAGAATGGGATGAAGAACTCGCTAAGATGAATGTGAGACTGGATGAAATTGCAATTGAGATGCGGCAAGATAAGAGGTCGAGATGGATGCGCGAATGGCCCATGAGGAAGGAAAAAGAAAAATGTCCAGTCAAGGAGTTGATGGCTAGAAGACAGCGTAGGCTGTTAAGAGGATGGTTGAGGCATGCTGAAAACCTCAACGGACCTGAGGAAATGGTTCAGGTATGTGAACCAAAAACTGGGAGAAATCTCAGTGAATTGGGATCAGCTGGGGATCTCAAGAACTGACAAGAGGGCAGAGAGGAAATTCCAAGTTGCCAGGAGGGCAAAGAGTTGAGATCACTGTGGGATCTCACAGACTGTCAGGAGGACAGCTAGGGAATTTCACATTTCCAGCTGGGCAATGATATGAGGTCGCTGCGGGATCTCGAAGACTGCCAGGAGGGCAGTGGAAGCATCTCAGATTGCCAGATGGGCAGAGATGATCATTTGAGACTATCTGAAGGTCTCATGGACTCGAAGGTGAGTTCAATTCAGCAAGGAGTGCTGATGAATATGGGATCAGTTGATCTCATAATCTTCCAGGAGGGCAGTGAATAGATCGCATATTGCCAGGTGGGCAGGGATGAGAAAATGAGTTGGAATCAACCAGAAGAGCTGATAGAGCAGGAGAGCTCAAAGGTGGATTTGGATCAGCAAGCGCAGCTGACAGAGGATGAAGATTCATGTGGTTTTCCAAGCCATGTGAATGAAGATGATGACAAGTTAAAAAATTTCACCATCCGAGAGGCTGATCTGAGGGACCTTCTAATGATTGGGCGAATACAGATATTCCTACCACTTGCCCAAGAGGAGGCAGAAATATGTGTTGCAGATGCAGCAACAATAGAAGGACAACCAGCTGAGACTATCAAAGAAGAATTGGAGCAAATATCTGAGGCTGCCCAAGTAGATGAAGAAGATGAGCATTCTGAGGAGTGGCTCAACATATTCAGCCAAGAAGCTGAGGAAGCTATAGCACTGAAGCTGACAGCAAAAAAAACAGAAGGGGATGATGAGCATTCTGAGGAATGGCTCAATATTCTCACCCAGGAAGCTGAAAAGACTGCAACATGGGAGTTTGCAGCAGAAGAAGAAAAAACAGACAGCGTTAGTTTGGCTGATCTGTATGAACAGATTGAAGCCATAGAAGAGAGGGTGAAAGTGTAGGGAATGCACATCCAACAGGTGAGGTTGGAAGTAGATAGAGAAGAAATCCTGGGAGATCATGAGAATCTGCTCATGTGCCGAAAAATTTTGCAGCCGAGGAGACTGCATGAACAGGACCAGCCATTGGAGCAATTGGATGAACTGATCAAGGAGATCAGAGAGCTAATGATCCGGTCAGCAGAAACTGCCAGCAAGGAGAAGTTGGGCAGAAAGGCATCAGAAGTAGCAGCAAGATGGAGCAGTTGAACAACTCCAGAGGATGATTTGGGATCCAGGAGGATTTCAACATCAGAGATGGGAAGCTCATGAGCAGGAGCTCATGAATTTTTTCAGCTGAGGAGTATGATGCAGGAGCATCTCTCCATGTCAGCCAGCCAACCAGCCAGCCACGTCGAGCACACACATTCAATGCAGAAGAGAGGCGTCGTCCTCATTTTGATTTAGAATTGAATGTAATTTAATTGCTTAGGCTATTGAGCCATAGAGCCGTGCCTTTGTGCAGGCATTAGGTAGGTAGGCCTTAATTGTTTGTAAGGATGAGATCTAGATCCAATGCTGGACTAGAAAGCCCATTCAATGTAATTGAATAGGGTAGGTAGCTTTGGGGGAAAGAGCTTGAACAACCTCCTCATGAAAAAGATCAATTGTATCTCTTTAGGAGAGAGAGTAAAAGTTGAGTAGGAAGAGAAGAGAGAGTAGTAAGGTGGAGAAGAGAATCTGCGAGTAGAGAGAAGAAGAGAGGAGACGAGACCTTGTTACAGGCCGTTCTCAGGAACACCTTGTAAAATACAGGCGTTTGCCATATTTAATACAAATAGCAGTTTTTCTTGCATCTTTCATGTGTTGAATGAATGTCTGTGAGTGTTCTTTATATGATGTGAATGTCTGTTGTAGATGTATGCTGTAGGTTTTCATTTGCAGGAGTGTTTCTGATTTCAGGTGAAGGTCTTTGAGGTTTCATGTCAGGAGGGCATGACAGAGTACTGCGGTCTCTGAATACCAGTGCACTAAAGCACTTCTGAATTCTGCGGGTTTAGACAAAGACGTGCCGCGGCACAGGAGGTGAAATCAACAACTCAGGAGGAAGACTTGTGAAGTTGCTGAACACCTCAGGGGAAAGGCTGTGTGGGAGAAGAACACAGTTGCAGACATAAGCTCTGAGGATTTATGTGAAGCTCTGCTAGGTGGGCATTGAGCCAGTGCAAGGAGTGCACAGAGGAAGAGCTCTACTATGAGTTCTTAAGAAGTTAGAATCACTGAGGATTCTTGACACTCTTCTAGGCGGGCATTAAGAAATTGTGTAGATAGGCACATGAAGGAGAGAACTCTTTGAGTTCTGTATTTAGGAGGAAGAATCCGTTGAGGGATCTTCACAGGGTTACTGAATACCCGGAAGCACTCAAAAAGAGGTTGCTTGAGTAGATGGAGAGCCAGGAGGGCATCTAAATTCTCCATCTGAAGGAGAAAGAAAAAGAAACCGAGTTCATTGGAGGTCGAAGCTACAGGAAAGATCAGGACGGATAGCACCTTTTTGTGCATGAGAATACCCGGCAGAGGCATAGGATTTGAAGAATCCTTCGAGGATTCAAAGGGAAGGATAAGCTCAGGAGAAAGAGTTCTTTCACGCACAAAGTCGTAACTACAAGGAGTGCAGAAGCTACAAAACCCTTTGAACGAGTTCTGACTACCCAAGGCTTAGGAGGGACAGCGTTTTCATATGCATGGCGAAGCTCAGAGTTGAGAGTTCCTAGAGGAGGGAAGAAGACAAAGGTCGAGGCCTTTGGACCGCTTGGAATTCTTCCAAGGCTGGGAAGAAGTGCACAAGATTAGGAGGGAGCATAGTAGCCACCAGATCAGTAGGAGAGAAAGATCTGGACCATTGATTTTCACGTCTAGAGAATGCACAGGAGAAATGATCTAAGCCGTCAGATCTAGGATGAAGAACCCGACAGCTATCAGATCTCTCGAGAGTTACACAGTGTTTAAACCATCGGGAATAGCCGAGGTGAAGTCAGCAAATCGGGATATCGGCATTCGGGATATCGGAGATCTCGAGGACGTGAGTTTGGTCGCTCGACATCAGAAACCCTGAAATGACGAGGAATCAATCTGAGCCATCCGTTTGTGGGGATACGTGGCAGAGATCGAGCGACCCATCGGTATATCGACTACCAGGGTTTTGAGTTGACAGAGGATTTCTTTTATCGGAGCTTCGAAAACTCTGAAATCGCGAGAAGCGATCAGGACCGTCCATCATAGGAGGACGCGTGGAGGAGATCAGAGCATTCGAGAGACTTCTCGAAAGGAAATCTGTCTATCGGCATTACGGGAATCGAGAAATCGGGAATCTCGTGGATAAGAAATCCATACATTTCGGAAACACGAAGTCCGAAATCCCAATAAGGAGTATGACTGCGGTCATATAAGAGGAGGTCGCATGGACTAAAGGCATAGCCAGGGAGGCTAAGGCAACAAGGGAGTGCATCGGGATTCAGAGATCGGGGATTCAAGAGGACAGAGAATTCTTGACATCAGGGATCAGGAAACCCTGAAACCCGAAAGTATATCTTTCCTATTGAGGAAGAGGCAGTGGTCGGAGTGCAAAAGACCGTGGGGAAATTAAGGACCTGTGGATTAGGTTTCTAGTAGAGATTCCTGCAGGGAATCAGAAGAGCTAATTCGGCTCGCTTGGTGATTGAACGATCCTGTGAGCAGGAGCGCGAGGTGGTGGTCGCGTAAGCGCTGCATCAAGAAGTTTCCAGGTACATACAAGAACCACATGAGCTACAATGGAAGGTTGCCAAGAACCTCCTTAGATATATTCAGGGCACCACAGGTTATGGGATCCACTATGCAATAGGTTTTGCATCGTATCTCATGGGATTCACCGATTTTTAATGGGATGACAATAACATAGATTGCAAGTCCACATCTGGGTACGTTCTTAGTTTGGGTTTCAGTCCCATCTATTGCTCGAGAAAAAGGAAATCATCTATTTCTCTATCATTAGTAGAGGTCGAGTACAAATGAGCGGTCAACATCACTATTTAGGCACTTTGGCTTCATAACTTCCTCGTCAAGCTTGGCATCTAGTTTCATAGTCTGATTTTCATTTGGTGTGACAATTAGAGTACTGTCAAGTTTTGCAGAGACCTAGTGAGGCGAAAAAGGACCAAACACAACAATATTCATATGCACTACATCATAGAGTTGGTACATGAAAGGTTCATCGATTTGTAGTACTTTCCATCCACTGAATAAAATGCAGACATCTTAACCAAGATTTTTACTGAGCAAAAGTTCCACTTCCTACATGATCGTCTTTGAGTGAAGGACATAGCTGCTTAGAAACTTCCTTTCTTCCTTCTTATTCTTTTTTGATGCATTGTACTTTGAGGGGGGGGGGGGTTCCCATGAGGTTTTCTGTCTTCCCTATATTTTTTAGCTTTTCATTCTTAGATGCATTGTACAATGGGTACCTAACACAACCTTGGTTTCTGGGACCCATTCAAAATTTACACCCTAGTAGTGTTTAGGGGGGGTGTTAGAGATATTACACACTCACCTAGGTAATTCTTTTCCTAAGGTTGATATTCCAATGTTGACAACGCTTCTTTAGATGATAATATTCTCTCTAAAGAATATTCCCCTACAAAATAGGGTGCTCCTCTTCAGTTCAGAGTTAGTTACACTCAGTTAGACTAGTGGAAGTCACTCATGCATGGAAACCTCGGTTTTATCACCAGTAGTTGAATGTGTTTCTCTCACTTCCACAGGTGTGACTCAGTTAACTGATGATTGCATGGATCAATTAACTAGGACTAGGTGGCAGATTACTTTAGTTTCTATCAATGAGTGTCTAGATCTATTTAGATCACTACTATGGAGACTTCACTTAGCCATGTAGAGTATATCATGTGTATTTTACCATTTACTCATACAATGAATACAATTCTTTATTCTTTTCTCTCATCTCTTCTCTCCTCTCAATTTGCAATATTTGTACGAATCACTATTAGCTAGATTCTCTATGTAGGTTTCACTATATTTCTACAGGCACAAGATGTACTTAACACCTGAATAAGTATTATTATTTTGAAACAATTACAATAAGAGCACTATTGTCTTCGTTTACAACTTGTTAGAGTCACACGACTCACCTCACCTCATCAAGAAACTCATACATAGATTCATCACACCAAGACATGTCCATCGTAACATCTTCTGCAACTCTTGTGTAGCATCCCAAATGTGCATCCACCAAATACACAGACTCTTCTCTACTACAAGACTTCACACATACCTACAGTCCTGTCTCATAACTACCTCACCCAAACCTGCGACAAGACTTTCCTAAACACAACCTAAAATAAGGTCACCCCATATCAGTCCACAGAGTCACCTCAAGGTAGCACAAGTCCTCCCATGTGGAGCGACTTGGATCCTTGATGGAGTTCGCCCCTCTTCATTCAATTCTAACTTAGAATCACATAGTTGATATTTCTATCCTTTTTGTTTCAATCTTCCCTCCTTGGTTGTGTGCCCTTGTTCTCTTATATGGACTCCAAGGGTCACCATTGCAAACATTCACATCCTTTGGGTGTGTTTCTGATTCAATTGGATCTGGAACACTCAAAAAGATCTAGGAGGATCCAAAAATTATCAAAATTTGTTTCTAAAATTCTCTTGAGAATTACTCCATTGTGTAGATCTCAGTGATAGCTTTCCAACGATGCAAAAATTGCCTCAAATGGAGTTTGTATGAATAAGTTATGGCCAGTCAAAGTTTTGGTCAAACATGGAAAAATTCAAAGCAGGGGTGCCATGTGGCCTATCCATATAGGTTGTACAACTGATAGATTATTTCATGATGATGTTAGCAAGATGATGTGACAACATGATAGGCTCCCACGTGTCACTCATTTTTTTCATTTTCAGGCACCCATGTGGATAGATAAAAATGTGCCATGTGTCATCTGTACAAATGATGTGGTAGGTGATAGGTGGAAGGTACAATTTAGATCCATACAATGATGTGGCAGCCTAGTCAACAAACATGTCTACATCTGTATGCATAGTTGGCATTACTGCAAGCACCATGTGGCATGACTGTACAATACAATTGTCATGTGGCATGGCATACTCTGTGGCATGGTGTGAGGTGGACCATTCATGAGCTGCCACGTGGTAGGCCTGGATTGGCCAATAAATGTTCAAGAACAACTCCAACGGTGGTCAATTATTAATTCGTTGGTTTTATATATTAATGGTTTTATTATATATATATATATATATATATATATATATATATGCATATGACTATTGTTTCAACGAATTAATGGTTATAAAAAATAAAACCAACGAATTTGCATGAATGTAGATCGAACCCAGAACCTCCGAGATATATTCCCGGAGCCTTAACCATTGTGCCAACCACTTTAACTATGTTAATTAATGGCATTTAATTAGTTTTGTTAAGAAATTAATTTCTATTGTAACGTGCCAACAGATTTAGATCTGGTTTTTGGCCTATTTAAACCTAGCACCAAATCTATGCACGACATGAAAGTGCATGCCACGACATTAGAGTTCGTGCCTATTTCTTAGTTTTTTCCTCATTTTGCATGCAAGAGGTGTTCCAATGTTAGATTTGCCTCATTTTACATGCCATTGAGTTCTTTGAGGAAAGTATACATTGTTTATACTCATTTTTCTCAGGATTTTGAGAGGAATCTGATGGTGATGTTTATTTTGTGTAAAAATTGTGTGTATGAAAAGTCTTAGTCCAATTTTTCATGTATGAGACCCATAGTCTCGTTATGCATGAAAAAAGGGGTCTTTAAGCACCTGTTGAGAACATAGTCGAGTTTATACTCAATTTTCTCAGATTTTTTGAGCAATCCAGTGGTAACATTTGCTTCTAGGATGGAGCAGAAGAACTCAAGAGTGACTTCAAATTTGGTATTGAAAGTCATCATTGTAAAATAAGCATATTTGAGATTAATGAAGAGCGGTCTAATTGTTTGAAAAGGGACCCGAAGATGTAGCCTAGGAGGGGTGAACTTCATTACAAACTCTTGTCTTATTAAGTTCTTTCATCTTCTGTTGTGTTATCTTTCATTACTCTACAACTTATTCATTAGTTATCGAAGTTTATGGATAAATAAATGTTTTCACATGTTATTTGCAAATAGTCAAATCCGATCTTCATTTCTCGAATCTAGTTGGATGTTAGTATATGTTTAAAGAGTAATTTTACATCTAAGGATTTTCAGATCGAGTTGGTATCATAGATGGTTTTGAAATTTATTTGCAAGTGGATGCTTACGAGGTCCAAATCTAAGTGAGGTGAAGAAAAACTTGAAAGTTATAATCCTCAAATTGGTTCAAGGAGGTTCGCTCGAAAATAAGAAATGGCTTCAACAAGAAGGTTATATCCTTACAACTCTGAATATTATTTCTTCGAGGAATTTAATTTAATGAAAGCTATGGTGGAATAAATGTATGAGGATAAAAAGAAGGCCAAGGGAGAAAGTACATCAGTAAAAACTGAAGAAGATAAAGGAGAAGGTGAAGGTGAAGAAACTCCAGAGCCTCCTTTGTCTGCATGATCATCGTCATCCTCCTCCTCCTCCTCCTCATATTCTTTTGATGAAAGTGAACATTCTTTTCATAAGAGGAAAAACATTTCTAAGAAGTCTTCTCATTCTCATGATTTTCCTTTGTTAAAGCTAGATGTAAAGTTTGATTTTCCTACTTATGATGGAGAGTTGAATGCAGAGAAGTTAGATAATTAGGTCAAACAGTTTGAAGTGTACTGCAGGGTATAGAGAATAATACATGACACTTCAAGGATACAGTTGGATACTCTTCGCCTAAGCGACATAACTTTGATATGGTGGGAGAGTCAAACATGAGTTGATCTTATTCAACATGGTAAAATAATCTCTTCTTGTATTGAATTTGTTGTTGCATTAAGAAATCAATTTTATCCATTAGCTTATATGCAAACATCAATGATTTCTTGGCAACATTTAAGACAAGGAAAAGGGAAAATTGTTCAAGATTATACACATGAATTTAAGAGGGAGGAATTTTCTTTTGGAATTCCATTACATACTCCTGAGACTCTTCTAAAGTATATTGGTGGTATGCATATATATATTATCCACACAATATTGATGTTTAATCCTACTAATATTGACGAAGTATCAATACAAGCTACTCATTTTGAAGCCAACAAAGGAAAACATGTTGTTGAGGATGTGTCAAGAGAGCCACATGAATTCGAGGAGCAGTGAAAGGGTAAAAGGAAGAGTAAGAAGACAACTACAGTGAAGAAGGATGAAGAGAAGAAACCTACATGTTCTCATTGAGAGAAAAAAAAGGGCTTGATGAGAAGAATTGTTGGAAGTTGCATCCATAATTGAAGCCGAAGTGGGCTTAGCATAGAAAGGGTAAAATGAAAAACATGACCATAGTTCAGGATCTTGGATCAAATTCTGAGGATGATCCTAAGGTTACATCTATGGGAATCAAACGTAAATATTCTTCTACAAGTTTCAGTTCGTGTACTTCTTCTTCAAAGGCTAATGTAATTCCTGATGGAAGGAAAATAAAAGAATTGTTTCATTTACCAATTATCTCAAAGCACATTAAGATTGATACATTTGTTGATAGTGGATCACAAGTAAATATTATTTCAGAGCAAGTTGTTCAAAATTTGGGATTGGAAACTAGGCCTCATCCAAGACCATATCCTTTGGGATGGATTTGTGATAATGCTCAGGTACAGGTAACTAAGAAATGCAAGTTATGGTTTGATATCACATCCAGTTTCATTGATGAGGTAGAGTTAGATGTTGTTCCACTTGAGATTTGCAGGATGGTTTTCAAAAGTCCATAATTGTATGACATGAAGGCCATTTTCTATAGGGAACAAGACAAGTATCATGTTTTCAAGGATGAGATTGAGTTTATTGTGAGAGGTCATCATATGAAGACAAGTTTGACAGTTGTCACTACAGGGCACATGCTAGTTAATGCTAGTATCCAAGATTTAAATTTACAAACTACAGTTGAAAGTGACACAAGTCCTTTGGTTGATGTTGTTCTTGTTAATAAGGGAAAATATTTTGATGGTTCATTCTTTTTCACATCTGTATATTCAATTTTGTTGTTCAGTTTATTACTAATCAATGAAGTATGGTCAGTAGTTGCAACAATGAATCCTAGATTTTGTGAATTTAAGGTGATGGTTAACTTGGTCAACATTGTTGTTTCAATCTTCGCTATTATTGTGATGAGTCAAGTGCACGTTATCCAAGAAGGAAGGATGGATGATATAGGATAAGTGAGGCAGAAGTATCCTGACTTGATTTCTGAATGATCCATGACTTTGGAGGTCCAAAAGTTTTTCAGTAGGGAGGTGTGATCTAGAAGGATCCAAAATGCTCAAAGAGATCCAGGAGGATCCAAAAATGCTCAAAATTGATTTTCTCAAATGCTCTTGAAAATGACTCCATTGTGTAGATATCAGTGATATCTTTCGAACCACACAAAAATCACCTCAAACAGATTTCGTATGAATACATTATGATTGATCAAAGTTTTGGTCAAACATTGAAAAGGTAAAAGCAGGGGTGTCGCGTGGAAAACCCACATAATGCCATGTGGCCTGTTCGTACAAGTCATACAACTAAAATATGGCGTCATGTTGAAGTCAGCAGGATTATGTGGCAACATGAGAGGCTGCCACATGTCACTCATTTTTTTCATTTTTAAACACCCATGTGGACCAATAAAACTATTCCATGTGTCATCTGTAAGGATGAAGTGGCAGGTGACAGGTGGAAGGTATAGTCAACATCCACACAATTATGTGGAAACTTAGTTAGATGACACATCATCATCCATATGCACAGTTGGTAGTGACATGGCAGTACCAACAAGCACCATAGAGCATGTTCATACAATTGGTAGGTGACATGGCATACTCTGTGGCATGGTGTGAGGTGGATCAATCATGGGTTGCCATGTGGTAGGCCTAGATTGGCCAATACAAGTTCAAGCCCAAACTCCATTGGTGGTCAAATGTTAATTCGTTAGTTTTATACATTAATGGTTTTATCTCTCTCTCTCTCTCTCTATATATATATATATATATATAATGCATATGACTATATTGTTTCAACGAATTACTGGTTATAACAAATAAAACCAATGAATGTGCATGACTATGGGTTGAACCTAGAACTTTCGAGATATATTCTTGGAGCCTTAATCATTGTGCCAACCACTTTAACTATGTTAATTAATGACATTTAATTAGTTTTTTTTTGTAATTAATTTTGGTTGTAACGTGCCAATGTATTTAGATCTGGTTTTTGGCCTATTTAAACCTAGCATCGAACCTATGCACGACATGGAAGTGCATGCCAAGACATTGGAGTTCATTCCTATTGTATATTTTTTCCTTGTTTTGCATGCCATTGAGTTCTTTGAGGAAAGTATAGAGTGTTTATAATCATTTTCTTAGAAGTTTGAGAGGAATCTGATGGGTATGTCTATTTTGTGTAAAAATTCTATGTATGAAAATTCTTAGTCCAATTTGTCATGTATGAGATCCATAGTCTCGTTATGTGTGCAAAAAGGGGTCTTTAAGCACCTATTGAGAACATAGTCGAGTTTATACTCATTTTTCTCAGAATTTCATGAGGAATTCAGTTGTGACCTTTGTTTCTAGGATTGAGCAGTAGAATTGAAGATCGAATTCAAATTTGGTATTGTAAGTCGTCATTGTAAAATAAGAATATTTGAGATTAATGAAGATTGGTCTCACTATTTGAAAAGGGACCCAGAGATGTAGCCCAAGAGGGGCGAACTTCGATATCAACTCTTGTCTTATTAAGTTATTTTATCTTCTGTTGTGTTGTATTTCATTATTCTGCAAGTTAACCATTAGTTATTGAAGTTTATGGATAAATAAGTGTTTTCACATGTTATTTGCAAATAATCAAAGATAATATTCATTTCCTTAATTTGGTCAGATGTTAGTATATGTTTAAAGAGTAATTTTACATCTAAGTATTTTTGGATCAATTTGGTATCATAGATGTTTTTGACATTTATTTGCAAGTGTATTCTTACGAGGTCATAATCTAAGTGAGGTTAAGGAAAACTTGCAAGTTATAATCCTGAAATTGGTTCAATGAGCTTCACTCGAAAATGAGAAATGGCTTTAAGAAGAAGGTTAGGTCCTTATGAATATGAAGATGATTTCTTCAAGGCATTTAATTTAATGTAGGCTATGGTGGAAGAAATGTATGAGGATCGAAAGAAGGCCAAGGGAGAAAGTACATCGGTAAAAATTGAAGTAGTTAAAGGAGAAGGATAAGGTGAAGAACCTCCAGAGCCTCCTTCATCCCCATCATCATCATCATATTCTTCCGATGAAAGTGAAAATTCCTCTCATAAAAGGAAACAAAATTCTAAGAAGTATTTTCATTCTCATGATTTTCCTTTGTTAAAGCAAGATGTAAAGTTTGATTTTCCTACTTATGATGGAGATTTGAATGCAGAGAAGTTAGATACTTGGGTCAAACATATTGAAGTGTATTGCAGGGTACAAAAACTTATACATGAAACTTCAAGGATCGAGTTGGCTACTCTTCACCTAAGCGAGACAACTTTGATATGGTGGGAGAGTCGGACATAAGATGATCTTATTCAACATGGTAAAATCATCTCTTACTGGATTGAATTTGTTGCTGCATTAAGAAAGAAATTTTATCCATTAGCTTATATGCACACATCCATTATTGCTTGACAAATTTTAAGACAAGGAAAGGGGAAAAATGTTCAAGCCTATACACATGAATTTAAGAGGAAGGCATTGTCTTTGAAGAATTCCATTACATATTCCTGTAAATCTTCTAAACTATATTGGTGGTATGCATCCATATCTTTTCCATACTTTATTGATGTATAATCCTACTAATATTGATGGCGTATCAGTATAATCTACTCATCTTGAAGCCAACAAAGGAAAACATGTTGTTAAGGATGTGTTAGGAGAGCCACATGAATTCGAGGAGCAGTCGAAGGGAAAAAGGAAGAGTAAGAAAACAACTACAATGAAGAAGGATGAAGAGAAGAAGCCTACATGTTCTCATTGCGAGAAAAAGGGACACGATGAGAATAATCTTTGGAAGTTGCTACTAGAATTGAAGCTAAAGTGGGATCAACCTAGAAAGGGTAAAAAGCAGACCATGACCATAGTTCGGGAGATTGGATCAGATTATGAGGATGAACCCAAGGTTACAACTATGGGAATCAAATGTAAACATTTTGTTGCAAATTTCAGTTCACGTACTTCTTCTTCAAAGGCTAATGTAATTCTCGATGGAAGGAAAATAAAATAATTGTTTCATTTATGAGTTATCTCAAAGAACATTAAGATTGATACACTTGTTGATAGTGGATCACAAGTAAATCTTATTTCAGAGAAAGTTGTTCATAATTTGGGATTGGAAACTAGGCCTCATCCTTTGGGATGGATTTGTGATAATACTCAGGTACATGTAACTAAGAAATGCAAGTTATGGTTTGCGATCACATCTAGTTTCATTGATGAGGTAGAGTTAGACGTTGTTCCACTTGAGATTTGTAGGATGGTTTTCAGAAGTCCATAATTATATGACATGAAGGCCATTTTTTATAGGGAAAAAAACAAGTATCATATTTTCAAGGATGGTATTGAGTTCATTGTTAGAGCTCATCATATGAACATGAATTTGACAATTTTCACTACAGGGCACATGCTAGTTAATGCTAGTATCCATGATTTAGATTTAAAACCTACGATTGAAAGTAAAACATGTCATTTGGTTGATGTTGTTCCTATTAATAAGGGAAAATATTTTGATGGTTTATTCTTTTTCACATTTGTATATTCAATTTTTTTGTTCAATTTATTACTAATCAATGGACTATGGTCAGTACCTGCAACAATGAATGATGGATTTTGTGAAGTTAAGGGGATGGTTAACATGGTCAACATTGTTGTTTCAATATTCATTATTATTGTGATGATTCAGGTGCACATTATCCAAGAAGAAAGGATGGATGATACATGACAAGTTAGGCGGAAGTATCCTGACTTGATTTCTGAATGATCCATACTTTTGGAGGTCCACAAGTTCGTTAGTGGGGAGGTGTGATTTAGGAGGATCCTAAATGCTCAAAGAGATTCAGGAGGATCTAAAAATGCTCAAAATTGATTTTCTCAAATGATCTTGAAAATGAATCCATTGTGTATAGCTCAGCAATATCTTTCCAACGATGTAAAAATCGCCTCAAACATAGTTCATATGAAGACGTTATGGCCGATCAAAGTTTTGGTCAAACATGGAAAAATTCAAAGAAGGGGTGCCAAGTGGTAGGCCCATAGGATTCCACGTGGCCTATCCATACATGTCATACAACTGGCATATGATGTCATACTGACATCAGAAAGATGACATGGAAACACGAGAGGCTTCCACGTGTCACTCATTTTTGGCATTTTTAGGCACCCATGTGGACCAATAAAAATGTGCCACATGTCATACATATGGATGATGTGGAAAGTTACATGTATAGTCAGCATATGTGCAATGACATTGAGGCCTAGTTAGCAGACATGTCATCATCTATACACATAGTTGGCAGAGACATGGTAGTACCAACATGCGCCACATGGCATGACTGTATAGTACAATTGGCAGGTGTTGACGGGCAAAATTGACCGTCCATCAACTGAGAGAGTGGAACCGGTCCGGGATTGTCTAATAACCCAAGACATTTGGAATGAACCACCCTGACGGGTTTAACGGCTCCGTTGGCCGTTCTAAGGTTCTAAGAAAACCAAAGAGAAAACTAACCTAAACTAACTAATCTAACTAAAACAAATAAAACAAACTAAACTAAACTAAATAAAACAAACTAACTAAAACTAAATAAAAGAAACTATTACTAACACTAAAATAAACTAATACACTAATCTACTAAAACAAATTAAAACTAAAACATAACTAAACTACTATAATAACTATATATACATAATCTACTAATTACTACTTATATTAACTCTACTAATTAGCTGTCTAACTTATTATAGAACTATAACTTATTCACAAATATACAATATCTACAACTTGCAGATTTAAATAAAACCTGTAAAACTCATGTGCTTTCTGTCCTAAGATAGCCAGAGATATATTTTTGATTTTATGATTTTATGGAAAAGAAATAAAACTTACTGAAATTAAACAATCTAATATACTAAACATATATATCTAACTAAAAATACTAACAAATATACTAAACAAATAAATGACAAACTGACCTGGAAACGCTCCCAATTTGCCCTGTGTATGATAACTTCGAAGCTGGTCGGAGGAAGGAAACTCGCATCGGTTAGTCCAGAGGCTTCTCATAAACGATAGGCTGCACTGCTCTTTGAATTGTTAACAGGACAAACAAGACATAAAAAATCATAACAATTATATGATTTATAAATCTCTGCAATAAGGGAAACCTGTTATGCAAAAACTTATACTCAATAATTCAACTTATGAAGAAGAGAAATCTGTCATTCACAAACTGAACTAAGCAATTGCTATGTTTTTTAAATGCTTGGAAGAAATCAGATATGGATTACAGTGATTAAATTATATCATTTTCAAATAATTAAGATATCTAAAGTAGTCATTAACCAAATACAAATTGATATACACAACATGAAACAAAATATTGATATGATGAGAAGCTAAAGCCGTAACAAAACACCAAATTCTGCCTCAGTCTGTATTAAAATTCCATATCCTTGTTCTCCCACGAATGAGGACGAACATTATTACAAGAATCATAAGTATATATAAGTCTCTCCACAGGGTAAAACCTCCCTGTGGATAATATCAAACTTGTTTTACATAATCTAGGAAGATATTCCCAAAATCAGCTAAACTAGGAAACTAAAATGCAAGTGAAATATTCCAAATATCTCCTAACTTCTCATCAAATCCAATTTCAAATTCATCTGCAATAGACCAAAAATATCAAGTTAGAAAGATATTTCATTAACAAAACAATAAAAATCTAATTCTATAGACTTAGCTACAGAATCATCTGATTCTGTAGCTAGTCTAAAATAGCATACAGGATCAAATAGAAATCAAATCAAATCTTTTTAAAAGAATCAAATCCAATTTTCTTTCAATAAACATTAAAAACGAATCACTAATGACTCAAATGATTTTATCATTCAAATTAAACAAAATCAAAAGTGATCCAATCGAAACAGGGGTAGGAATACTCTGTTTCACGGTTACCATAAAATCAGGTCGAACAGTAACAAGACTGTCCCATATCCAATTAAAATCAAATAGGATCAAAATCCAATAACCAAATAGAGAGACAAGCATGCTCTGATTCGATTGCCATCATAGTCGGGTAGACAGAATCGAAACTAAACAGTTTTACAAATTGTTTCACATCCAATTCGAAAGTAGTGCAATCAAGCAAATCATATGCAACATTGTGTTTTTCCAAAATAGAAGATATGATCAGATCAAGATAGAATCATTTTACAATTGTTATAACTGTTATGACATTAAACGGTTCGCGCCACAGGAAAATTAATTCAAACAGATACGAAGACCAATTCATACAAAATCATAACCATCTTGATTCGGCTTTGACCACAATCACGATAGAATTGACATAAGTGATAATTGGTAAAATGTGCATATAAGCTCGATTTGATTTGAACGAAATCAATAATTCCAAACAAATCGCGACTGGGTTTAATATAGAAACAAATCATGAATTCAATCTCATTTGAAAAAACCAATTGAAACAGCACATCCATCGCAAATACGAATCCAACAGATAACAGGGTCGATCAAACCAACGCGAATCAACCAGCTGGTTTTCCCACATAACCGTTATGAATTGATTTGGATATATTTTAACAGGATCATATTGAGAATAATCCGAATTGTATTCCTGTAACAGTTAACCATATCACAGTTGTTGCCAACCATAACATATACATTATAACCAATTTGAATCGAAACTTGATTGTGTTCAAAATTGAAATGCGAAACAACTTGTGTCTATAACGACTTCAATTAGCAACAGAACATCCAAATTAATCTAAATGAAACCAATCAATTCTATACTAAGATCCAATCAAATCGATGAAAAATCCAATCGAAGCTAAACTGGGAAAACGAATTTCATTAATCAAAACATAACATGTACATAATGCATACTTATGTGACAGAGCAAATCCACACTGTAAACGAAACTATTCAAAGAATTCGAATTCGTTATATAAACAAATGATAGAACATACCAGTGAGGCTGCTATCATGCCAACTTTGAATTCACGACCGCTGTAGCTGATTCAACATTTTTAAACAAGATAGAGCATGTCGTCCTCTGTTTTTTATCAGTGGCTTGCAATTCATCCTTTTGACTGGTAAGCCGTGCAACCTGGTCTTCCAAAGGGTGAATTCTCGACTGCAGCATCGACACATCAAGATAATACCTCTCTAACCACGAGCTACATTGATCACAGGATGGCACTGTAGGTTGAGGCAGAGCAGGAGAGGGTTTTGATGAGTGACCGGGGGTTTCACAAGGCAACTTAATGCCTGGGTAGTTAGGGTCATTTTGTAGGCAGGGGGGTAGGTTTGTCACAAAGTCATACGAGGGTTTGGCACACAGACCTTCCAAATAGGGGTATTCACTAGCCAGGAAACGCTCCACTTCCGAGTTGGAGTCTTCACTTAATACGATAGGGTCAGGGTTGACAGGAGGTTTCGGCTTGTTCCTCGTCATTCGAGAGATTAAACGAGCATTATTTTTGCCTTTGGAATTTGCAATAGGTTTGGCTTTAGGCTTCTTTCCCACAGGCTTAACATTCTCGACATCCTTGGTCACAGAGTGGGGTAGGTCGATAGGTGAGTCGGGTAAGGGTTTAGGTAACAGAAAACTGTAGGGTACCGGGGGTACAGTCTTATCTTCTCTCACCACAGGTTTGTCAACTTGTGGTGGGTTCGAATCCTCAAAATCATTGCGAGCAAGAAAATCATTCCAACAGTCTCCGTGTAACCCCAAATGACAGACGATAATAATTTTAACCAGCCCATAGTGAAAAAGGCTGCTATCAGCCTGGTTCCTTTTGTATTTATTAGACATTTTAAACAAGCTTCTAAGCAGATAGTAAGGCATATTGAGCTCATAGCCCATGAAAAACATAAGCAAACGAAGGTGGTGTAAGAAAACAAACCCGTACTGACCCTCGCAGGTGATAAACTGTTTGATTATCATCAGCAAGTCGTGCCAACATTGCTTGAGCATGTTCACGGGAAAACCTTTATCACAGGAGCTAACCTTACGCGACTGGAAGAACAGTGTCCAACGGACCTCTTCCACTTTGCAATTCTTGGACCATCGTTGTCCGGTGGCAGGCAAACCCATAGCAAGGCTAATAAACTGCTCGTCAATTTGCAATTGAACATCGCCGACCTTGGCCCGATAGCCATCAAAGGTCAAAGCGAATTGCCTAGCAACGCAGAGGTTAAAACCATCAAACTTTTGTTTGAACGGGAGCCACCCATTGTCCTCGAGGTCGTTGTGGGCACTGTCGAACATCAACAGAGCCTGGCTACCATTGGGTTCAACCCTTATGACTGGAGCCATGGTGCGAGCACATGGTAAGGGTTTGGTTCGAAATCACCAACACACAGGGGCAAAGTCATTTGGGTTAACAGCTACGAACGATCAAAGGGGAAGCATTAATGTGCGCATGCAAGGGTGGTGGGATTATTCACCGTCATGCATAATAGTAATGGCAAAGTACAACCGTCGATTAATCTGTTGTTCAATCAATCATAACATAGCTCCAAACCTTATCATTTGGCCAACCAAAGAATTAAACGGTGGATGGTATACCAATGCGCCATTAACCATAGATTTTCAAACCATTGTCATTCAACGTGGAATCAAACCCAAATTTTAAATATGCACCATCGTATAAGTGTGTAATCAAAGTTTTTAAAACATGGTGACAATCGATTTCATAAAATTGACAAGCCAAGAGCTATATAAATTTTAACATAAGGATCACATTATATATATATAAACAAAAATAATTCATGACCTTTATGCAATTCATAGAATCAAGTATAAACCCATATGTTCAATGCCTCATAAGTTTAATAAAATCAAGTTGCCCAATCAAAGTAAGAACGTCCAAATGGGCATAGTTTGAAAATCCTTTCAGCCAAAGGTAAGTGCCATTAATAATATCAATGAAAAAATCATGACAGTTCAAATAACGATGGAGGGGTTTTCATGCTTACAGTCGTGAAAACTAAATGGAGACCAATTTGCAAGTGTCGCAAGAAATCAAAATATCATCTATTTGCAAAATGCGACGACAATTTGAAGTTCAGAAGACATAGGTGTAGGCAGCTTATAGGGCAATAGAAAAAATTGAATTCGCTGCCAACAATGGCGACACACTGGTAGAAGCAGTTATCTCTATCAAAAGAAATAAATTCAGATTAGGACAGCAAAGAAAATTTCAACTTAAAAACAACAACCAGAAAATCGTACCAACATCGTCATTTACCATCTTTTCCAGCGATGTTTTAAAAGATGAAAACTAATAACAGTCTTAAGATCAACAAGTCACGATATTAATGATAAAATCTTCAATACTGTTGGCATGGCCACTGCTGCCAGCAGGCGTCCATAGCCTCGACAGGGTTTCCATTTAACCCACTCTGACATCTGTATCCTGTCAAGAAGTTCTAGATCAGAA
>JASDQU010712702.1:12021-22158 GCA_032191745.1 Picea mariana
GAGGCATAGTGCAATTTCTGAAGATGAGGTCGATTTTCAAGAACACTATGCCAAAAATTTTGGCTAGTGCAGTTGCATGGAACTTGTCCAAATAGACTTGTGGGATCTTACGAAACTTTGTTATGCTTCTCGACTTGGATTTTATGCCCTCAGACCAAATTGACCACATGTCCTTGAATGGCTTGAGGAGGTGAGTTGCAATTATCGAAAAAACTCAAACCAAGACTCGGATGCATGAACCGTCAGTTGCATTAGATCTAGAGTACCTAGTTTCAACTATTGGGGCTCGTACCCTATCATTCTGTCAATCGAAAAACAAATTGGAGTATCTCCAACACTAGGGTTTTGGTCAATGAGGCATAGTGCAATTTATAAAGAGGAGGTCGATTTTCAAGAACATTGTGTTGGGTCTTTTTGGCTAGTGTAGTCACGTTGTCCTTGGCCAAATAGACTTGTAGGAGCTTATGGAATTTCGTTATGCTACTCTATTTGTATTTTATTCCCTCGGACCAAATTGACCACATGTCCTTAAATGGATTGAGGAGGCGAGTTGCAACTCTCGATAAAAATCAAACCGGGACTCATATGTATGAACCGTCAGTTACATTGGATTAAGAGCACTAGGCTTCAGCTAGAGGCCCCCCTACACTATCATTCCATCAGCCGAAAAACTATTTGTTGTAGTATCTCTGGCACTAGGGTTTTGGTCAATGAGGCATCGTGCAATTTCTTAAGATAAGTTTAATTTTCAAGAACACTCTGTCGAGCATTTTTTTCTAGTGTAGTCGCATGTAAATTGGCCAAACAGACTTGCGAGAGCTTACGAAACTCCATTATGCTGCTCGGTTTGGATTTTATGCCCCTGGACCAAATTGGCCACATGTCCTTGAATGGTCTGAGGACGCGAGTTGCAATTATCAATAAAACTCAAACCGAGACTCAGATGCATGAACCGTTAGTTGCATTGGATCCATAACATTGAGTTCTAGCTATTGGGGCTCTTACTCTATCATTCCTTTGACTGGAAAACCATTTGTTGGAGTATCTCCAATACTAGGGTTTTGGTCAATGAGGCATTGTGCAATTTCTAAAGAGGAGGTTGATTTTCAAGAACATTGTGTTGTGTATTTTTGCCTAGTGTAGTCATGTGGACCTTGGCCAAACAGACTTGTTGGAGCTTAAGGAAGCCTGTTATGCTACTCGGTTTGGATTCTATGCCCCTGGACCAGATTGACCACATGTATCTAAAAGGCTTGAGGAGGCGAGTTGAAACTCATGATAAAACTCAAACCAGTACTCATATGCATGAATTGTCAGTTGCATTGGATTAAGAGCACCATTTTCAGCTAGTGGGGCCCCTACGCTATCATTCCATCCACCGGAAAACCATTTGTTGTAGTATCTTTGGCACTAGGGTTTTGGTCAATAAGGCATAGTGCAATTTCTGAAGATGAGGTCGATTTTCAAGAACACTATGTCAGCATTTTTGGCTAGCGCAGTTGCATGGAACTTGTCCAAATAGACTTGTGGGAGCTTATGAAACTTTGTTATGATGCTCGATTTGGATTTGATGACCTTGGACCAAATTCACCACATGTCCTTGAGTGACTTGAGGAGGTGAATTGCAACTATCGATAAAACTCAAGCCGGGAACCAGATGCATGAACCACCAGTTGCATTGGATTCAGAGTACCTGGTTTCAACTATTGGGGCTCTTACCCTATCATTCCTTTGACCGAAAAACAATTTGTTGGAGTATCTCCAACACTGGGGTTTTGGCCAATGAGGCATAGTGCAATTTTTGAAGAGGAGGTCGATTTTCAAGAAAACTATGTCGGGTCTTTTTGGCTAGTGTAGTCACATGGTCCTTGGCCAAATAGACTTGCAGGAGCTTATGGAATTTCGTTATGCTACTCTGTTTAGATTTTGTGCCCCCGGACCAAATTGACCACATGTCTTTAAATGTCTTGAGGAGGTGAGTTGCAACTCTCAATAAAAATCAAACCGAGACTCATATGCATGAACCATTAGTTTCATTGGATTAAGAGCACTGGGTTTCAGCTAGTGGGGCCCCTACGCTATCATTATGTCGACCGAAAATCCATTTGTTGTAGTATCTCCAACACTAGGGTTTTTGTCAACGAGGCATAGTGTTATTTCTAAAGATGAGTTCGATTTTCAAGAACACTCTGTCAATCATTTTTTGCTAGTGTAATTGCATGGAAATTGGCCAAACAGACTTAGGGGAGCTTACAAAACTCCATTATGTTGCTTGGTTTGGTTTTTATGCCCCTGAACCAAATTTGCCACATGTCCTTGAATGGCCTAAGGAGGCGAGTTGCAACTATCATTAAAACTCAAATCGACATTTGGATGCACAAACCATCAGTTGCATTGGATCCATAGCACTGGGTTTCATCCATTGAGGCTCTTACTCTATCATTCCTTCGACCAGAAAACCATTTGTTGGAGTATCTCCAACACTAGGGTTTTGGTCAATGACGCATTGTGCAATTTCTGAAGAGGAGGTCGATTTTCAAGAACACTGTGTTGGGTCTTTTTGGCTAGTGTAGTCATGTGGGCCTTGGCCAAATAGACTTGTCAGAGCTTAAGGAAGTCTATTATGATACTCGATTTGGATTTTATGCCCATGGACCAAATTGAACACATGTCTCTAAATGCCTTGAGGAGGGGAGTTGAAACTCACAATAAAACTCAAATTGGGACACAGATGCATGAATCGTTAGTTGCATTGGATTAAGAGAACCATTTTTTCAGCTAGTGGGGCCCCTCTGCTATCATTCCGTCTACCAAAAAACCATTTGTTGGAGTATCTCCCACACTAGGGTTTTGGTCAATGAGGCATAGTGGAATTTCTGAAGATGAGGTCGATTTTCAAGAACACTATGCCGACATTTTTGGCTAGTACAGTTGCATGGAACTTGTCCAAACAGACTTGTGGGAGCTTATGAAACTCTATTATGCTGGTTGATTTGGATTTTATGCCCTCGGACCAAATTGGCCACATGTCCTTGAATTGCTTGAGGAGGCGAGTTGCAACTATCGATAAAACTCAAACTGGGACTCGGACGAGTGGACCGTCAGTTGCATTGGAACCAGAGTACCTGGTTTCAACTATTGGGGCTCCTACACTATCATTCTGTCGACTAAAAAACAATTTGTTGGAGTATCTCCAACACTAGGGTTTTGGTCAATCAGGCATAGTGCAATTTCTGAAGAGGAGGTCGATTTTCAAGAACACTTTTCCGAGTCTTTTTGGCTAGTGTAGTCACATGGTCTTTCGCCAAATAGACTTGCAGGAGCTTATGGAAGTTTGTTATGCTACTCTGGTTGGATTTTATGCCCCCAGACCAAATTGAGCACATGTCCTTAAATGGCTTGAGGAGGCGAGCTACAACTCTCGATAAAAATCAAACCAGCACTCATATGCATGAACCGTCAGTTGCATTGGATTAAGAGAACCGGGTTTCAGATAGAGGGGCCCCTATGCTGTCATTCCATCGACTGAAAAACCATTTGTTGTAGTATCTCCAGCACTAGGGTTTTGGTCAATGAGGCATAGTGCAATTTTTGAGGATGAGTTCGATTTTCAAGAACACTCTGTCGAGCATTTTTTACTAGTGTAGTCACATGGGAATCGACCAAACAGACTTGCAAGAGGTTATGAAACTCCATTATGCTACTTGGTTTGGATTTTATGCCCCTGGACGAAATTGGCCACATGTCCTTGAATAGCCTGAGGAGGCGATTTGCAACTATCAAGAATACTCAAACTGAGACTCGGATGCATGAACCGTCAATTGCATTGGATTCATATCACTGGGTTTCGACTATTGGGGCTCTTACTCTATCATTCCTTCGACCAAAAAGCCATTTGTTGGAGTATCTCCAACACTAGGGTTTTGGTCAATGAGGCATTGTGCAATTTCTGAAGAGGAGGTCGATTTTCAAGAACACTGTCTCGGGTCTTTTTGGCTAGTGTAGTCATGTGGGACTTGGCCAAACAAACTTGTAGGAGCTTAAGGAAGTCTGTTATGCTACTCGGTTTGGATTTTATACCCATGGACCAAATTGACCACATGTTTCTAAATGGCTTGAGGAGGCAATTTGAAACTTGCGATAAAACTCAAACTGACACTTAGATGCATGAATCGTCAGTTGCATTGGATTAAGAGCACCATTTTTCATCTAGTGGGGCCCCTATGCTATCATTCCGTCCACAGAAAAACCATTTGTTGGAGTATCTCTGGCACTAGGGTTTTGGTCAATGAGGCATAGTGCAATTTCCGAAGATGAGGTTGATTTTCAAGAACACTATGCTGACATTTTTGGCTCGTGCAGTTGCATGGAACTTGTCCAACTAGACTCATGGGAGCTTACAGAACTCTGTTATGCTGCTCGATTTGGATTTTATGCCCTAAGACCAAATTGGCCACATGTCCTTGAATGGCTTAAGGAGGCAAGTTGCAATTATCAATAAAACTCAAACCAGGATTCAGATGCATGAACCGTCAGTTGCATTGGATTCAGTGTACCTGGTTTCAACTATTAGGGCTCCTACCCTATCATTCTGTCGACGGAAAAACAATTTGTTGGAGTATCTCCAACACTAGGGTTTTTGTCAATGAGGCATAGTGCAATTTTTGAAGAGGAGGTCAATTTTCAAGAACACCATGTCGGGTCTTTTTGGATAGTGTATTCATGTGGTCCTTGGCCAAATAGACTTGTAGGAGCTTATGGAATTTCATTATGTTACTCTGTTTGGATTTTATGCCCCCAGACCAGATTGACCACATGTCCTTAAATGGCTTGAGGAGGTGAGTTGCAACTCTCGATAAAAATCAAATTGAGACTCATATGCATGGACCATCAATTTCATTGGATTAACAACACCAATTTTCAGCTAGTGGGGCCCCTATGCTATCATTCTATCGATCGAAAAACCATTTTTTGTAGTATCTTCAAAACTAGGGTTTTGGTCAATGAGGCATAGTGCAATTTATGAATATGAGTTCGATTTTCAAGAACACTCTGTCGAGTATTTCTTCTAGTGTAGTCTCATGGGAATTGGCCAAATAGACTTGCAGGATCTTACAAAACTCCATTATACTGCTCGGTTTGGATTTTATGCCCTTGGACCAAATTGGCCACATGTCCTTGAATGGCCTGAGGAAGTGAGTTGCAACTATCAATAAAACTCAAACAGAGACTCGGATGCACGAACCGTCAGTTGCATTGGATCCATAGCATTCGGTTTCAAGTATTGGGTCTCTTACTCTATCATTCCTTCGACCGAAAAACCATTTGTTGGAGTATCTCCAACACAAGGGTTTTGGTCAATGAGGCATTGTGCAATTTCTAAAGAGGAGGTTGATTTTCAAGAACACCGTGTCTGGTATTTTTGGATAGTGTATTCATGTGGGCCTCAGCTAAACAGGCTTGTCAGAGCTTAAGGAAGTCTGTTATGCTACTCGGTTTGGATTTTATGCCCCTGGACCAAATTGACCACATGTTTCTAAATGGCTTAAGGAGGCGAGATCAAACTCGCGATAAAACTCAAACCGGGACTCAAATGCATGAATCGTCAATTGAATTGGATTACGAGAACCATTTTTTAGCTAGTGGGGCCCCTACGCTATCATTATATCGACCAAAAAAACATTTGTTGGAGTATCTCTGGAACTAGGGTTTTGGTCAATGAGGCATAGTGCAATTTCTGAAGATGAGGTCGATTTTCAAGAACACTATTCTGGAATGTTTGGCTAGTGTAGTTTTATGGAACTTGTCTAAACATACTTGTGGGAGCTTACAAAACTTTGTTATGCTGCTTGATTTGGATTTTATGCCCTCGAACCAAATTGGCCACATGTCCTTGAATGGCTTGAGAAGGCGAGTTGCAACTATCGATAAAACTCAAACCGGGACTTGGATGCATGAACCGTCAGTTTCATTGGATCCAAAGTACCTAGTTTCAACTATTGAAGCTCCTAACCTATCATTCCATCGACCGAAAAAAAAATTGTTGGAGTATCTCCAACACTAGGGTTTTGGTCAATGAGGCATAGTGCAATTTCTGAAGAGGACGTCGATTTTCAAGAACATTGTGTCAGGTGTTTTTGGCTAGTGTATTCATGTGGTCCTTGCCCAAATAGACTTGCAGGAGCTTATGGAAGTTTGTTATGCTACTCTGTTTGAATTTTATGCCCTCGGACCAAATTGACCACATGTCCTTAAATGGATTGAGGAGGCGAGTTGCAACTCTCGATAAAAATCAAATTGGGACTCATATTCATGAACCGTTAGTTGCATTGGATTAAGAGCATTAGGTTTCAGCTAGTGGGGCCCCTACACTATCATTCCATCAATAGAAAAACCATTTGTTGTAGTATCTCCAGCACTAGGGTTTTGGTCAACGAGGCATAGTGCAATTTCTGAAGATGAGTTTGATTTTCAAGAACACTCTATCGAGCATTTGTTTCTAGTGTAGTCACATGAGAATTGGCCAAACAGACTTGCAGGAGCTTACGAAACTCCATTATGCTTCTCAGTTTGGATTTTATGCCCCTGGACCAAATTGGCCACATGTCCTTGAATGGCTTGAGGAGGCAAGTTACAACTATCAATAAAACTCAAACCGAGACTCGGATGCATGAACCATCAGTTGCATTGGATCTGTAGCACTAGGTTTCATCTATTGGGGATCTTACTCTATCATTCCTTTGACCGAAAAACCATTTGTTGGAGTATCTCCAACACTAGGGTTTTGGTCAATGAGGCATTGTGCAATTTCTGAAAAAGAGGTCGATTTTCAAGAACATTGTGTCGGGTATTTTTGGCTAGTGTAGTCATGTGGACCTTGGACAAGTAGAATTTTCGGAGCTTAAGGAAGTCTTTCATGCTACTCTGTTTGGATTTTATGCCTCTGGACCAAATTGACCACATGTCTCTAAATGGCTTGAGGAGGCGAGTTGAAAATCCCGATAAAATGCAAACTGGGACTTAGATGCATGAATCGTCAGTTGCATTGGATTAAGAGCACCATTTTTCAGCTAGTGGGGCCCCTATGCTATCATTCTGTCAACCGGAAAGCCATTTGTTGGAGTATCTCCGGCACTAGGATTTTGGTTAATAAGACATAGTGCAATTTCTGAAGATGAGGTCGATTTTCAAGATCACTCTGTTGGGCATTTTTGGCTATGGTATTGGTATTGGTATGGTATTGGTATTGGTATTGGTATTGTATAGTATTGTATTGTTATTGGTATTGGTATGGTATTGGTATGGTATTGGTATGCATATCATTGCCAATATTGGTATGGTATACCATACCAATATTGATATTGGTATGGTATTGGTATTGGTATGGCATTGCTATGCACATCATTGCCAATGCATACCTTTGTCATGCAATGGTATGCAAAGGTATTGGTATTGGTATGCAATGATATGCAATGGTATGCAATGGTATGCAAAGGTATTGGTATTGGTATGCAATGATATGCAATGGTATGCAATGGTATTGGTATTGGTATTGTTGGCACAGGGGAAGACCCAGTGTTCAACGCTACAAAGGTGCACCAAAAAAACCCTAACTACCAGCCCTTTCGAAAACACCTGTGAAGAAAATGAAGTCTCACCCAAGGTAGAGGCAGGGGTGATTCCAAGACTCAGGTGTCTGCAACCTTAGTTGGGCATCTGTGATTATAATACTTAGAAATCACCTAGCATAGATTATTCATCAATATTCAACCCTTATGATACTTTGCAGATAGCATAGAGCATCGCAGTATGTACTTAGATCTAAGATAATTTAGCACTTAGCCACAACATGATATATTAGATTCATCAGATCAAGCACTAAGCATCTTACATACTAGATCTAACATTCATGCATATCTTAGAAGTGCAAAGCATAAATAGATCTATCTAAACACATCAAAGCACTTAGAAAATGAAGAGACAAACACATCAGGTCGAGGCACAGAGCACAACACACAGATTTATCATGGTTCACTCCCACCCTGGGGCTACATCCACAAAGTCTTCTTCTTTATTAGCTTCAATTAATCAGGTCACAGCACAGAGACATCCAAATTCCTCTTCGCATAGGATAGAAGATCCACACATCTCGCTAGATCCTTCTTCATTGCTCTAAAAGAACAAATCCTTCTACAATATCCTACACTTGGTCTCTTACAGTATGCAAAAAGAATTTACAATCATTGCCAACACTTAGCACAACTTGCAACTCTTCGATCACATAGATCACACTCTACTACTCTTCTTCCCCCCCTTTTTCACTTACTTCACCTATACATCTATTTATACATACAACAGTGGGCCTAAGCATGGGTAAACCCATGGGCCGACATCCCTTTCCCATTACATTGTCCCCAAACACCCAAAAAGGACCCAAAAAGGGGTCTAGCTTCCACGATTACCACTTCATGTTGCGCTCCATCTTTGAAAAGCTGTCGAAGTCCCAAAAACGGTCAAATATGACCAAGTGTTCCTCAAAACTTGGTAAGGGACAGTAGGCCCCCAACAGTCACCTGTGACTCGTCCCGAGTCACTCAGGTCTGGTTAACTTTGTCTCAAAGGTATCGATCTTGGCTCAAGCTGCTTCAACTTGTATTTTTGCTCCTGCTTCTTGCTCAGCGAATTCCTAAACAACATCTTCACTGATAGGTCCTTCCAGTTGCTACTCGATTGTAACAACTACTTGTTCTAGTAGTGTTCCTTGGCCTTCAATTTCTTCAAACAATAGGTAGGCCGCCTCCTAGCTCGGCTGGAGTTTCAGGGTGACTTCCATCACTCTGTTCTGTGTGCTAAGAATGAGTTGTTGGGCAGTTCATTTTTCCTGGGATCTCTTCATCTTATCAATTGGTGACAGGAGCTTGAGTTGTGCAAGTACTATATCTGTGTGCTTCTTTGCTTCCTGTAGTTGTGAATTTAGTTTCTTCAACTCTGGGTCTTCATATAGTTGTTCATATATCTGTGTGCTTCTGCTACTTAGATATTTACATTCTATAGCAAGTGTTGTAATCCTCTCGACTACATTCTGAGCATTCAATTCTCATTGGTCACGCACTTCTTGTGTAGTCTGTGGTATGGTCTAAAGCTCTAATTCCACAACCCATTGTTGAAGTTTTTGAATAACTTCAACCAACTTCATCACTTGGTGCTCTATGGGCTCTTCAACCTTTTTCTCTAAGCCAGTCAGAGAGAAAAATGCTCTGTTGACTGCTTCTCTAATTCCTTTCTATTTTGCAAGCATCTTCTCTTTCTCTTTTTGGATCTTCGCTCTGTCTTCTTCAAATTTTGCTTGGAGAGCATTCTTCTCTTGTTACGCAGCTTGGCGTTGTTCAACAATTTCCTCCTGTGCTTTCTTTAGGGCCTGGGTGGCCTATGCTTTTTCTTCCTGAGCATGTCGAAGGCATACTTTGACTGTATCAGTAATATTTCAGAGATGAACTGATTCATCTCCCACTTCTGTTGTTCCTTCTGGCAGAGGTGTAGTAAAGATTGATTGGCTAGACTAGAGTTCTGGTTGTACTCCTTGGAGCGCAATCTCAATTTGGATATACATTTGTTCCTTCTTCACCTCCTTCTTCTCTATGATTTCCTTTGAAGCATCATTGACCACTGCAACAATGAAATCAAAGTCATCCAACATGAGGGCAGTTTGCATCTTGGTTACAGGGGTTCTTGGTTTCTTTCTAGAGGAAGATTTCAGAGGTGAGACCTTCCTTTTCTTCGATGAGTCTTCTTCATCCCTAGGAAGTGGTACTTTGAATTTCTATTTTTCAGTTTCTGTACCTTCTTTGTCATCACCTTCTTCAACTAGTGTAATGGAAGCTATCCTTACAGATAGGTTGTCAACATCCTAGACTTCTTCAGTCTTCTTTGTCATCTTTTCTTTCTTTGTATTACTAGGCCCAGGTGTATCCTACATAGTTCTGGGGCTGTTGGTGTCATACATTTCTGTGGGTTCTTCTGAAACAAGGAGTTCTACCGAACATTCCTTGGTGATCTCTTCCAGGTCTTATTATATCAGCTTATAATAGGACCGAAGTTGTTCCTGGTGCTCATCACCACGTGGGGTTAGGTATATAA